>CAUYSK010058498.1:0-10638 GCA_963575035.1 Avahi laniger
GGGGGGGGGGGGGGGGGGGGGGGGGGGGGGGGGGGGGGGGGGGGGGGGGGGGGGGGGGGGGGGGGGGGGGGGGGGGGGGGGGGGGGGGGGGGGGGGGGGGGGGGGGGGGGGGGGGGGGGGGGGCGGGGGGGGCGCCGCGGGGGGGCGGGGGGCCGCGCGCGGGGGGGGGCGGGGGGGGGGGGGGGGCGGCGGGGGCGGGGCGCGGGCCGGGGGCGGGGGCGGCGCCGGCCGGGCTCGCTCGTGCGGGGCTTGCGCTGCGCCGCCGCCGCGGCCGCCGCGGTGACAGCTCCGGGGATGCTCCGTTCGGCCCCGCTCACAACAATACACTCTGACGTCACGGGGAATGGCGACGCGGCCGCACACTCGCCGCGCTCACACTCGCCCTCTCGCGCGCGCACACCCGCGCACACTCGCCGCGCGCCCCCTACCCCAGCCACGCCCTGAAACCCTCGCGAGACCCCTCGCCCTCCAACCCAGACCCCAAATTCGCGGGGCGCCGCCAACTCCCTGCAGGCCGTTGCACCCCTTCCCCCTGTCCCGCTAGGGCCGAAAATCGCGGACACGGGGGCCTTCGGAACTTGTGTACGAGTCTGCCCCGCAACTCGACGCCTCCGTCCTGTGCGCTCACACTCACACACTCGCACACGCTCCACACCACCCCCCTCTACTGGACTCGCTTAACCCTGTTTCCGTTTGGCTGAGTGGATTCCCAGAGCCTTGTTGAAAGGGTACGGAACCAGCCTCGTCTTACACAGAACTAATACTGTACGCAACTTAACACAACGTTGAGCGACCTACATCTCTTAAACAATGCAAGACCAAAGAGCTGTGACCATGAATCAGTGCAATGCCATACTGTAGCAGTAATCTTTTTAATTATTTTAGAAGTGTATAGTCATCATTCTACGGAGTAAAACATTATGCGTATGTAAACAACTGCGTAGCTAAAGCTTGCGTATTTTTAAAATTATTTATAATTTCCAGGTTTGGGATGCATGAAGAATTGGATTGTTATCCTTATTAGCGAACTACAAAAAAGAATGTGTTAAGACTTAAAAGTTCATTGTAACTTTTCCAACTTATTACATCTCTGGTAAATTGTTTAGGTCAATAAAGTTATTGTTAAGCAAAGAAGAAATGACGCTTTGACCCATACATTAATTATGTGTATTTGTGTCTAGTATCTAAAACAAAAAGGTCACTCGTACTGAATTATTTATGTAAAATTGTTTTCTAAATATAATAATGGCATGTGAACAGTACTTTTTGTTTTTATATACATTATCTCATTTGTTCCTCAAAACAATGCAGTTAAACGTATATTTTTCCTTCAACTGCACAAATGAGGGAATGAAGCTCAAAAACATGACAATGTATCCAAGACATCTTGCTAAATCGGTTTTAAGAACTAAACCCAAGTCTTTTGACTCTATTCTCGTGTTGTTTATAGTATGCCATACTGCCTGCTTAAAAATAAATTCTTATGTCTAAGAAATGAACACATGTCAAATGAAAAGACACATGTGTAAGAATGAGACCAATTATAGTAAGGCGATTCCTTTGAGAGCACTGTCAAATGACTGAGGTAATAAAAATGTTTGATTACTAAAAATTAAGCACAGATAGTTCATAATCATAAAGAGCTGCTTATGCTAATTCTTTTAACATATTTGTTTTATTAATTCATTAGACTAAGAAATAGCTCTGCATGAGTTTAAGGAAATATCCAAAGATTATCTCCACTTTTTCTTTCTTTTTTAAAACGAATTTAGAGAACATGCTGAAGTTATCCCTAGGGGAAAATTTTACCCGTGCAATTTGCATAATTCCATCCAGGTGTATTATATTTTTACTTTACATTTCAAATATATTAAATTTGAATCACATTCACATCTGCTTTTATTTTCAGGAATCCTCTTTATGGCTAAAGTAATTGATACATTTTCAAAGTATTTTCATTCTCATGTTTCTTCTTCTACTCAGAAATACCTACTTTAAGCAATCAGACCATAGCATATAATTTGTTATTTTCTGAGAAATAGTGCTTAATAAGAAGTTTTGGAGCCAGCTAAAGGAAAACATACATATTCAGTTATTCACAGAAAGGCCAATTTCTGGTTATTAAAGAAGAGAAACTATATCATCTCACGTAAACAAATACATTGATGGTAAAAAAAATGCTATTTTTATGCACCCATTTCTGATAGTGAGCAGAGTATAAATAATCAATATTATGAACCGACTCTTGCTTAGATTCCACCTCAACTTTGGGTTGCCTGGATATAAATAGTCCACAGCAAGTAAGTCTGGTTAAAGACTTGGTAAATAGTCTATGGCAACATAACGTATTTCACAGAGCCCCAGAATAGGGTAGGCCACCTTTTCAGAGAGGTTATTTTTATATAACTTTCTTCTCCATTTACCCGAGTACATTCAGCCATACTTTTCCTTATGACTCATTCATTTTCTCAATAAATGCTTGAGTCCAGAGGAGGGAATATATTAATTAATTACAGATCATTTATAGTTTGGTATATTATATGAATATCATTTTTTTAATTTACTTTTTTTTAATTTCAGCATATTATAGGGGTACGAATGTTTAGGTTACATATATTGCCTTTGCCCCACCTGAGTCAGAGCTTCAAGTATGTCCATCCCCCAGATGGTGCGCATCACACCCATTAGGTGTGTATATACCCATCCCCTCCTCCCCCTCCCATCTGCCCAACACCAGATGAATGTTATTCCCATATGTGCACTTAAGTGTTGATCAGCTAATACCAATTTGATGGTGAGTACATGTGGTGCTTGTTTTTCCATTCTTGTGATACTTCACTTAGTAGAATGGGCTACAGCTCCATGATATTCATAAGATGTATGAGTAAAATTAAGAAGGCTTTTGTAAAGAAACATCCTTTCAGGTGGATTTGAAGAATGAGTAGGATTTGAACATTAACATTTGTAGGAATGGAGAAAAGCTTTTCCATACACAAATGCAGTAAAGGTCAGCTAGGACAATTAAAAACTGGGAAAATATTCAAATAGATGACATCTACCAAGTACTGCTTACATTCAGTTAAATTTATGTCAGATCACATGTATTTCAGGAACCCTTTCCTTAATTGAGGAGAGAGGAGTGACAGCTTAGCACAGACTCCAGTTAAAATTGCCTATAAATTCTCTATTTTCTGAGTCCCATCCCAATTATACAGCGATAGGGATTGTTCCAGAGTTGATTTGGCACATAAAATAGCACTTTCTCTGCATTTCCCTGCTTTCTCCACTTCTACTCCTGTTTTTAGTTCTGAATTCAACAATCCTAACTTCTTTTGTGCATGTCTCCCCTCGTCAATTGCAGTAGATTTTCCTTATCTCTTGTAATATTTTTATGTTGCAACACATTTAACAATTGATGAATACTCAATAACTATGAAACTCAAACAGTAAGAGATGTCAATTTTTTATATGACAAAATAGTGGTGATGCACTGTAAAATGGTCATATAACACCATTTCATATAAGACTTCAATACCAAGAGATGAGAGACTTAAGAACTTGAGGACAAAAGTTGCTTTGTTATTTCTTTTGTCCCTCAGGACATACTAGGTTTCACCACAGATCCTAAACAAAGAGTTCACCAAACATAGGAAAGTTTAATTGTTTCAGTTGGGAATCAGGAGCTGGGATTGCTTTGGCATTCAAAACCGTTGTGTAAATAGCTACCATCTACATGACTGTGGCACGAGGAAGTCTGGAATAAATGGAAACCTCTTCCATTCTTCCCCCACATCTGCTCACCAGCAGGCACAACACAGAGCAGAAGGTGGAGTGGGGAAGGATAATAAAGGATAAGAGGAGAGAATGGAGGGAAGAGTTTTGGGGGAGATGGAAGAGGTCTTAGTTGGTCTTGATGATGAGCAACATGAGTATTTCTGAAGTATGCTTATTATCCATAAGTCAGAAATCTCTGAATTCTACAAATAAAAACATTTAATAATCTTATTTTTCCAAAACATCTTTGGTTAATGATCAATTAGAATCTAACTAGTCTGGAAAGTCCATGAAAATGATTATCTTGTCTCCTTTGTCCAATGTCCACTTTCCAGCACTAAGCAAATTACCTACCTATCTTAATCTAGGCTACAATAAATATTTACTGAATAAAAATAAATGATTGGAAATTTAGTAAATTGATCCCTTTTATTGTGACTACCATGGAAAGCCAGTGAATCAGGAGATATTTTAATTATATTCTTAGTAGCAATTTTTTTCTCTTCTTTATTTCATTGAGCAGTTCAGAAGATATGAAGTAAAGTGAAATAAAGCCAAATATTGATATTACTAATTATGTATAGTCAGATATTATTAAGTGATGCTCCTAAGGGCTAATGGATTTTGACCTTGTCTCTCTTATTCTAATCTAACAAATCCTTTACTTTTCAAGGCTCTTATTATAGTCATTTAAAGTCAATTTGTACTGTAAATATAAACATTAGCAGCACTCCAGGAACATACAGAGGTACTTTAATAATATTATCTGAAACTAATTTTATCTAAATTTGGGAAAGTTCTTCCCTTAGGAGTGAGTTAACTATGATCATTTTGTTTTTACTTGAAATCTACAACAGTTTAACACTTTAAGATTTCATTGTACTCTAATTATGGAGATATGTGTAGTCAAAAAGAAAAAAAAAAACATGTGAATGTTCTTTTTCTTGAACACTTTTCTGTAGTCGATTTTATTTTACATTGCCAATGATATCACTTTCTTTTTTAACTGATTAGAGCTATTTTGAGATTCATTCTTAGTTCTCTGATCAATTTCTATTGTTATTATATCTCAAAGCACTAATTGAAACATAAAATTTTTCATGATATATCCATACCCTTAGTAGCTAAAATGTTCTTAAATATGAGGAAAACTAGAATAAAGTAGCTTAAAATATTTTCATAGTTTTCTTCTGTTCCACTTTCTTAAATTGCTCTTTTTTCTGCTTTATCTCTCTACTTCCTTTGTGCAATAACAAACTCTGCTTCTGACTAGAGCCCTTCATTCAAGAATTTACCTTTTCCCCCTTTAAACCCTTAATTAGGCATAGAGAACACAGTCTGATTTATGGCCTACCGTTTAACAGGACTCACACTTAATCCATTACACAAAGAGGGATACACATATTCCCTAACAGCGCTACTCATTATACAAAATGAAAAAGGGAAAAAAAGAAAGCTCAAAACACTTAGGAAATGTAAATAAAGCTTTGCTTGATATTCTCTTCTTATGCATATGTAATGTGATCAGAATTTCAACATTGCAGTCTGACAGCTTTTTGCTTATTTTCAAAACTAAAAATTAGACTTCTCTAGGTAAACTCTAATTCAATCCTACATTTAGTGGATAAGAAGGAAAATTACATGCTGCTAAATTCATCGTTATGTGGAAAATGTTCTTAGTTCACAAAGAAGATTAGAATTCTGATTACAATTACTGTCTCAAACATTATAATTCAATGGAATCTTGGCCATGATACTGATATTCTGCTTCCCTCAGTTTCCATGTTTACCAAAAGAATAACTTTTATGATGGAGAGCCCCAGAAAAGCACTTCAGAAGAATCACTAATGTGTAATTTATTCCAGTAATTTTGCACCTAGCTAATATTTTAAGTTGTACAGTAAGGTGGATAAAGTATACCCCTTAGGTATGACTCTAGTATGGAACTTTCTCTCCATTCTGTGCATAGCACCAAAAGCTCAAAGGAAAATATAAGGCTATTCTGCAACTTTTACAAGGATGGTTTGAAGAGATGGGGAGATAGGGCTCCTTTTGTAACTGAAGAATTCTTATTGCTTTCCTGTTGAGTTTTATTGCAGGGGACACGGCTGATCATCTTAGCCAACACGCTTCCAGTAACCATGGGGTGACGTGATTGATTAGCTAAATAGCAGGAATAACTGGAAGATCTCTTAGGAGCCCATTGTGGCTAAGGAAATGCCATCCAATTGTCCATTGGCTTATGTGAGTAGAGAAAAGGGGGGGAGGTGGCACAGGAATTGCCACCCCCACTGAGACCCACCTATCAGTTCAGAAAGGCAGCAGGACTGTATTTAAGAAAAAAGGGAACAATGACTCCAGAGTGTCTGAAATCTGTCCAGGATTTTCATAGCCCCAGTGAGACCGGGGGCAAGGGGTGGAGCTAAGCATATTTATCTTTTGTGTGAGAATAGACAGACCTAGAAAAAAAGAGATTTTTGTTCACCCTCTCCCCCTTTCTACCACTCTATCACATTTAGGCAAGATATCCCTAAGGAAAAAGATCAAAGATAGTTATGACATTTAGATGTCAAAATAATGAATCATACATTTTAACAATACCTGGATTGAGTTCCTGGTAAGAATTTTGATCAATGTGCATTCTTTTCTCTTTAGATCCTACTCCTTTTTTAGGTCAAGAGGTGATTAACTCTGTAGTAATGCAAAATGTCTAGATCACAACATTTCTACTTAACCCATAATCATTTAATTTCCATTTTATAAAACTATTATCCCCTTTCTCTTCATGGGCTTACTGCTAAGTTCTCTATGCAAGCAAGAAGTGTTTCTCTTTGGTAAAATTTGTAAAATGTGTTTTTTTTTCTAATTTCTATTCTTTGTTTTTTACTTGAGGTGTAATTACATAAAATAAAATGTACAAGTCTCAAGTGTTCATTTTGATGACTTTTGATAATTGTATACACCCCAGTAGCTATCATCCAAAACAAGATACAGAACATGCCTATGACCCCTGAACGTTTCCTTACATGATTTCCAGTCATTCCTCACATCCCACAGATACATCACTTTCAGATGAAATCACTCCGGATGAGTTGCCCTGTTAATAAACCATTAATATTTTTTCTTGCTAGTAGCTCATCTGTTCATTTTTGTAATAGCGTCTTGTGTATTTAATAAAGTATAATTTATAAATTTTTTTCTTTTGTGGTTGGGGATTTTGAGTATTGCCCAAGAAATATTTGCTTACCTCCAACTTCAAGAAGATATTCTCCTATCTTCCAGAAGCTATATGATCTAGGTTTTACATTTATGTCTGTGATAAAATGATAATTAATTTTGTGCACAGACAGGGATTCAAATTAATTTTTTCGTAAGACTATCCAGGTATTTCTGTATAATTTATCATCATCATTATTATTTCTAGTCATTGAATTGACTTTGCATTGTGATTGAATTTCAATTGACCATGTATATAGGGGACTATTTCTGGCCTTTAATTTCTATTCCATTTATCTATTCGGTTATACTTACACCGTTAGTAAACTGTCATGATTACTGTAGGTTTATAGTGGTCTTGAAAACACATATGTAAATCCTGAAACTTTCTCATTATTTTTCAGGATTGTTTTGGCTTTTCTTGGTCCTTGCATTTCCATATAAAGAATCAGCCATTTTGATATGGATGACATTGAATCTATAGACCAAATTAGAAAGAATGGATATATTAACAATATCGAAATTGATATATCCAGAAAGTTAAATTCATTTTAGGGGGACTATTTCTCAGCCATGTTTTAACATTTTTAGTGTAATACTCTTGGACATATGTGTTATATTTATTCCCATGTTTTAATAGTTTCTATGCTATTTGTAATAGCATTTTAATTTCATTTTTGGATAAGTCTCTCTTAATGTATAGAAATAAAATTGATTTTTTATTTTTTTCCAAGTGAAAAAATCATATATTTTTTGAAATGGAAATGATCTTATACATGCAAGTTCCTGATTTTGCAAAAATATAAGCAGCCATACCTAAAATTTTCATAGCACTTCGAAGATTTCAGAGTTCTAATGTATATTATTACCTTATCCAAAACCCAACTGTAAGAGATAGGTATTAAAAACTGTCATTTCACATATGAAGAAAACTTAATTGAGAAACTTATCTAAGGCTAGATTAGGAGTAATTGTGGAGACCAGGATTTAACTTAAACTTTCTGAGATTGAGTTCAAGATGCTCAGCATTGTACTTCAGTTCAGTAATTGATTAAATAAGGTCAAGCTATGTAATAGTACGGGTAAAATTACAAAGTACATCTGCCGTATCATATTATCTTAATACAAATGGAGAAGTCAGTGGCAACAAGGATACCTGGTATATATATGAACCTATACATAGTGAATAAATACAGATGTTTAAATAGCAAAAATAATAGCTCCACATATATTTACACCTAAAACCAAAATCACAGAAGCTAGAACAAAATGATCAATAACAGAGTCAAAATTTCTTGGAAAGAAAAATCACATAGTAAAACCAGTGGTTATTAAACTCTAGTATGTATAAGGATCATCTGGAGTGTTTCTTAAGACACAAATTGTAAGATCTCACATGCGTCTAGCACTCTAATTCAATAGGTTTTGTTAAGATTTATTTTTTCTTTTTTTCTTTGCTTCTTTTTATTTCAGGATATTATGGGGATACAAACATTTCGGTTACATGTTATGACTTTGCCTCACCCAAGCCAGGATTAGAGGTATGTCCTTCCCCCATACAATGCTCACTGTGTCCATTAGTTGCTAGTTTACCCACCCCTATCCCCAACCCCCAATGAGTATTACTACCATGTGAGCACCTTAGTGCCAATTTGATGGCGAATACATGTGGTGCTTATTCTTATTGATCTCGTACACAGTGACCTGACTAAATTCATTTATTAGTGTTATTATAGATTCAAACAATGTTTTTATATGTACAATTATGTTGTCTACAAATAATAGAAGTTATATTTTTTATGATGATGTGATGATGCATTTTATTTCTTTTTCTTACTTTATTATACTAGCTAGGACTTCTGGAACAATTCTGAATACAAGTGATGAGAGTATACATTCTTACTCATTCCCATCCCAAACTTTGGAATAAAGAACATGTATCTCTATACATGTTCTACTTAAGTATCATATTAGCTGTATAATTTTCTCAGATATCCTTTCTCTGATTGAGGAAGTTTTCCTACTAGACAGCTCACAGTTCTTCCCTTCTCCTCTGATGAGGAGAGATGAGGAGGTTTTACATTTTTTCAATAGCTTTTTTTATCTGCTCAGATGATCATAAGATTTTTCTCTATTATTCTCTTAGTGTAGTGTGTTACATTGATTGATTTTATAATGTTAAACCAACCTTAGATTTCTACAATAAATCCCTCTAGTCTTTTTAAAGTATATTTTTCTATATTGTTGTATTCATTTTTTTAGTATTTTGTTAATGACTTTTGAGTTCATGCTCATACAGAATATTAATGTTTAATTATTGACCTTTCCTTTCAATATCTGTAGAGTATCGTAATATCATGCTATTGATGAACTCAGAAAATAGGTTGGAAAGTTTTTTCCTTCTTTGGTAAAATGTTGAAAGAATATTTATTGGATTAGTAGTACTTTTTTTGCAAATGTTTGGTAGTGTTCACTGTTGAAACTACATAGAACTGGAGTTATAAATGTGTGTGGAGGGGTAATAAAGATTTTTACAGCAAATTCAATGTCTATAATATGTGATTGGCTCTTAATTAATTTTCTCTGTTTTTCTGAATTCTACTTTATTAAATTTATTAAAATGTTTATCAATTTTATTGAGATTTATAAATTGATACCATTTGCATACCATAAATTTAGCCAATGTAACTGTATAATTTGATTATTTACATTTTTGTAAATATACAAAGCTGTGCAACCAAAACCTTAATTTAATTTTAGAAATTTTTTTTTTAAATTTCAGCATATTATGGGGGTACAGATGTTTAGGTTACATATATTGCCCTTGCCTTCCCCCTCCCCCCCAAGTCCAAGTTTCAAGCATGTCCATCCCTAGGATGGTGCACACTGCACTCTTTGAGTATGCAAATACCCGTCCCCTCCTCCCCCCTCCCCCTGCCCGACATCCAATAGATGTTATTCTTATGTGTAAACTTGTGTGTTGATCAGTTATTACCAATTTGATGGTTAGTACATGTGGTGCTTGTTTTTCCATTCTTGGGATACTTCACTTAGTAGAATGCATTCCAACTCTATCCAGGAGTATACAAGAAGTGCTATATTACCATTGTTTCTTAAAGCTGAATAGTACTCCATGGCATACACATACCACATTTTATGAATCCACTCATGTATTGATGTGCACTTGGATTGTTTCCACATCTTTGCAATTGTGAATTGTGCTGCTATGAACATTTGGGTGCAAGTGTCTTTCTTATAAAGTATCATTTGCACTTTTGGATAGATGCCCAGTAATGGGATTGCTGGATTGAATGGTACTTCTACCTGTATCTCTTTAAGGTATCTCCATATTGCTTTCTGCAGAGATTGTACTAGTTTGCAGTCCCACCAGCAGTGCATGAGTGTTCCTATCTCTCCGCACCCATGCCAACATTTATTGTTTTGGGACTTTTTGATAAAGGCCAGTCTCACTGGAGATAAGTGATATCTCATTGTGGTTTTGATTTGCATTTCCCTGATGATTAGACATATCGAGCATTTTTTCATATGTTTTTTGGCCATTATTCGGTCTTCTTTTGAAAAGTTTCTGTTCATGTCCTTTGCCCACTTTTTGATAGGGTTGTTTGGTTTTTTCTTGTTGATTTTCTC
>CAUYSK010058499.1:0-16950 GCA_963575035.1 Avahi laniger
TAGTGGAATTTTCCAGTTTTCCACTTCAGCCTGGCAGAGATCGAAGCCTGACTATGGGCCCATCCTGCTCTCTTCCCACTCAGCGCCCATCTATCTACCCACCCACCCACACCAGCAGCCTGGGCTCTGACTGAGGACTAGTTTCTGTCCTGGGTCATTTCAACGGTCAAAGCTGTAAAACATATAGGATCAAGGAGCTGGAAAGAAACTTCACAGATCTAAAGTGAAGAAGCTAAAGCAGTGGCTTTCAGCTTTTTTCACTGTGATCCACAGTAAGGAACACAGATCATTCTGTGACCCAGTACACATATATGTACACACACAGACAGAGGTACATACATACACACAGATACACATACATAGACACATATACATGCACACATAGATACACACACACAGATACACACACATAGATATACATAGATACATATACATACACAGATATGCACATACACAGATACAGGTACATATATATGCGTAAACACACACATACATACACACATAGATACACACATACATATACAGATATACACACATACATAAATAGATATATACATGCATTCATATACACAAACATAGATACACACACAAACATATATGTAGACACAGATATACACACAGATGCATACACAGATACATACATATAAACAGATACATACCACACAGAAATAAATATACACACACACATAGATACACATATACATACTCAGATACACACAGAGATGCACACATATATATAGATACACATATACACACACATACACACACATGGATACATACATACACAGATATATACACACATGCTTACGTAAAGAATTTGCAAAGTGTGGTCCATGAGCCTGAGGGGCTCCCAGACCCTTTTAGGTGATCAAAGCTATTTTCATAATAAAACTAAAACATTATTTTCCTTTGTCACGGCGCTGACATTTGTACTGATGGTGAAAAGCAGCAGTGGGTAAATTTGTTGACGCCTCAGCACCAGTCAAGGCAGTGGCACCAGACTGTACCAGTGGTTACTGCATTCTTCATCTCCATGCACTGGCAATTTTTTAAAAAGCCAGTATTGGCCGGGCGCGGTGGCTCACGCCTGTAATCCTAGCTCTCTGGGAGGCCGAGGTGGGTAGATCGCTCAAAGTCAGGAGTTCGAGACCAGCCTGAGCAAGAGTGAGACCTCTGTCTTTACTAAAAAATAGAAAGAAATGATCTGGACAATTAAAAAAAAATATGTATATAAATTAGCCGGGCATGATGGCGCATGCCTGTAGTCCCAGCTACTTGGGAGGCTGAGGCAGGAGGATTGCTTGAGCCCAGGAGTCTGAGGTTGCTGTGAGCTAGGCTAACGCCACGGCACTCACTCTAGCTAGGGCAACAAAGTGAAACTCTGTCTCAAAAAAAAAAAAAAAAAAAAAGTACCTTTTCCTGCCCAATATCATCGGAAGCTATGTTGTATAGGAGAAAGGGGAAGGCTTCTAGTCACTTAAACCTTAAAGTAGAAGGAGGACAATTTTATGAAGCTGGTATTAATACTTGTGGTACTTGAGGTAACCAGAGGGACGGCGGCATAGAGTACCTGGGAGTGAAGGCATGGGAACTCTAGGAGGCAGGAGAGGAACATAGCATGGAAAGTAGCAAAGTATTAAAAACAGCCTTTTCCTTCAATATTTTCCCTTTCTTACATGGGGAAAAGACCTCTCCAAAGTAAGAAAAACTTCCCCGCCCTATTCCTGAACTCATGTGTGCCCTTATTGACTAGAGACAACATAGAACACAATGCTGGAAAGAACACTGAGTTGGAGTTAGAAGACCTGGATTCTAGTCCTATTTGTTATCTGCTGGACTTTAGGGAAGTAACCTAACTTTTTCCCTTATCGTGGAAATAGGGATGATGATACTGACTATCTAAAATATCTGTCATGGTTAATGTAATGATCAAATGACATTAGATATATGAACTAAAGTATTCTATATATAATGTTATTTTATTATGTATAATAATAATTATTAAACTTGTCTGTTAACCCTTTAAAATTCTACCATACTATCACTTTATTCTCTGCCCTGCCTTGCCTAGAGTGTTTAGTAATGGGATTGAAAGAGATGAGTCAGCTCCTGTCACTCCATGGCATCAACCTCCTCTCTCTTGTTCCCTGCAGACACTCCCTTCTTAGAGGTATTCCCAGACCTCATTTGAGGAGTTCCCTCTCAGCTCTCTATGGCTCTCCATGGTTGATTTCTCAGAGGAACCAAGGGAAGCTGGCTCTGCTTTGAGAGGTGTATACTCATACCTATTACATTCACTCTAGGATAAGCGGGTCAGAGCCATTTCCTCACTTTGATTATTCAGTTACAGAGAATTGGAGAATTTTTTTTCCCCGTGTTAACTAGAGTGTCATTTGGCTAGTTGAGAATTTTTTTCATTGACAGTTATTTAACCAGTGATGATGGAACTGATAAGATCGAAATCACGAATGCTCTACAAATGCAGATGCAGTTAAGTTTACCTTAGGTATATTTCAACAGAAGCACAATTTAAGATAGCCAAGTCTTTAAGGGTAACTCTTCTCTTTAATATGTATTTATAGCTTAGTGACCAGTATGAGTATGAACATCTGTTTCAAAAGCATTTAAAAATGTGTTTTTTTATTCTTTATTTGTATATATTCATAGGGTATAAGTACAATTTTGCTACATTGATACATTGCATTGTGGTGAAGTCAGGGCCCTCTGTGCATCCATCACTGGAACAACGCACATTGTACCCAACAAGCAACCTCCCATCATCTGAAGATTTTAACATACAACAACTTTGTGTTTGGTTTCTTTATTTGGGTATTCCTGAGGTCATAAGAATTAGCATAGTGATAGTGTTTCGCGCATGCGTGTGTGTGGTGTGTGTAGTATTCATAGACATATATATAAAACTCTTAATTATACAATAAATTTGGAGTTATAGTTTTATAGTTTTTTAAATAAAATACTCTTACCTTAATGTTCATAAAGATAGAAGGGATTATTAAATCTTACTTTTTTGTTCCAACTAAGAGTTCTTAAGTTTTTATTATTAAATCTTAGGGTTTTTTTTAAGGATAAACCAGTCTTTCAATGTTTTCTCAGTTTCAGTAATGATGTTTCTGTCTTATGATTAAGCACATTTTAATACTTTAGACTTATCACAGTTGTAAAAATTTGATTTAGTATTGCAGAAAATAGAATTCTTTGTCCCAGGTGAATTGTTGCAGCAACCAGCATGGGAAAGAAGATGGTAGGAGCAAGAGGTCAGTCTCTTTTGGGGCAGTGAAAGTAGGGCTGATTAATTGGCCTACTTCTTAGCTACTGAACCAATATGTCATTTGACAGAAAGGAAAAAATATAAAACCATCATGAATTTTATGTGTATATGATTTTTTCCATAGGATTATGTTATAGTTATATAAATGTAATATGCAGCCTATTTAAAAAAATCCTATTATATGTTAAATATGGTGTCAGCCTAGGAGGTACAAAGATGTAAAGACACAGTTGTCTTCAGGGAGCTCTCATCATCTAATAAGAGAGGAAAATGTGTGAAAAGTAGTTACAAGTCTGCAGCTAAAATAAAGTTAACACAGGATATAGAGAATGCATAAAGGGATGATCAGATCTTTCTGAGCAGTCAGAGAAAACCTTACAGAGGAGCACATGAACTGGCTCTTCAAAGATGCATGGAGTTTGCCTAGAGGACAAGAAGGTTCTGTTCTTGGCTGAGAGAACAGCTTGCAAAGACAGTGTGACAACATGACACATTGGGAAATACTTGAGAAGGAAAGAGAGGAAGGAAGGTTAAGAAATAAGCCTGGGCTGGGTACGGTGGCTCGTGCCTGTAATCCTAGCACTCTGGGAGGCTGAGGTGGGAGGATTGCTTAAGCTTAAGAGTTCAAGACCAGCCTGAGCAAGAGCAAGACCCCATGTCTACTGAAAAATAGAAAAATTAGCCAGGCATCATCACTGTGCCTTGTAGTCCTGGCTACTGGGGAGGCTGAGGCAGGAGGATCACATGTGCCCAGGAGTTTGAGGTTGCTGTAAGCTAGGCTGATGCTACGGCACTATTGCCTGGGCAAAATAGTTATACAATTATTAAAAAAAAAAAAAAAAAAAAAAAAAGGAAAGGAAGAGAAAGAAAGAAAAGATAAGAAAAAGAAATAATAACCCTGAAAATGAAGATAGGGGCTAACTCATGGAGGATTTTTTTTGCCCATTCCTTCAGTGGCTCACCAATCAATTGTGAGTTAATGTGAATAGATTTATTGTTTAGAGGGATTGGAAGGGTGAAACAAAAGGCATACAGCTGAGTGAGCATTCTGTTGATTAATCCAGGTGAAAAATGGTATAGTGGCAGAGTGGAGCAGAATAGGATGGATCATAGGAGGCAGAACTAACAGGATTGATAATCAGTTGGATATGGAGGGCAAGGAAGTGGGAAATGACCGCTAAGTTTTCTTTCAGATGTTTACATGGGCACTGTTGTCATTCATTCAAATATGAATTATAAAAGGAAATGAAAATTAGAGCTAGGTTGGGCTATATAATCAAGTCAGTTTGGATATATTGATTTTGAGATGCCTGTTGAACATCTGAATTACCAGAGACCTTGCGAACTGTAAACTTCCAGGTAGAAGTGGAAGACATGGGCATGAGTGAAGTAGTGTGTACTGAATGAGAGGACTAAAAAAGGATCCTTTTCCTTTCTTATGGGAAAATGTAACCTTTTAAGGTTCAATAGACTACAGAAGAGCACATAAAAGTAATTGAGATGGAACTGGAGGAGAACCAGGGAAGAGTGGTACCAAAAATTAAGGAGAAGAAAGAGAAGAGGGTTAAGCATGTATGTTAATATTTGTTTATGGAGTGGTAGTTTTATGTGGAAACCTTATGTTTCTGATTTATCATAATCTCTAATTTTAGTTATAAAATCTCAAGTTTACAAATATTAAACTTATTTTATATTCGTAATATGAAATAAGAAACCATGTATGTATTTAGAAACCACGTATGTGTATGTATGGAAACATACCATATATATATATATATACACACACACACACACACACACACACACATACTGCAGATGTATGTTATTACTGTAACTACTATTACTATATAATAGCCCAGAAAGATGGTATCATATCCATTTTACAGAAAATAAAGCTAAGGTTAGGTAATTTAGGGACACATAGTCAGTACAGAGCTTGGATTCAATCCAGGACTTCCTGGCTCCTACTAGACATCGTTCCTCTTATACATGGGTTGAAATCACAGCACACTTACAAGTAAATATAATGATGTTTTTCATTTCTAAACCCTTTTATAAATTTAGATGAAAGTTTAGAGTTTTAAAATGTGTTATACCAGAAAAGGAGTTAATTATCTATTCTTTTTTTGCTCTTGTTATTCAAAATTTTAATCATATGCTGTCTTGATATAATTATTTTTCAACTTTTAAATGTCATGCATGCAGTTGGTATTTAATACATTTTTTTAGTTTTTATCTTTTTTGATTATGATCATAGGTTCTCCTCATCCTGCGTCTCCAATATTTATCTGGGATGAGAGGTATTTTTGCTGCTAAGTGATTATTAGAATTCATTCTTACTAATAAGACTAAATTTTGAAAACACAGTATATTAACATAATGAAAGATATTAATATTTATCTGGTCAATTCCCTGTTTTCTGTTGAAGTTTTCTGCAATTTTTAGTGTTATTTTTGAAAGGTAGATAGACCTCATTATAGTGTTAATTCTTTGGTTCTAGTTAAAGCTAATACTGAAGACTGTTGTGGTATATTGTATTAATAGATTTAAAAGATGACTCAGGATTACAATCTCAGTTTTCATAGGAATAGGAAGGTGTGTTTGTGAAAAAAGAAATTTTATACTTTTAATCATAAAAACCCCAAGGAGAAGTGGGATGGTAGAAATAACTAAGAAGTAGCAGCTCTTGAATTATATTCTTATCTTTTCCAATAGCTGTTAGAGTGATCTGGCAAGGTAGTTCCTTCTCCGGGCCTATTTCCTCATCTGTAGAATAAGGAGATACACGAAGATGAAAAAGTTTCCTTCTAACATTTTGAAATTCTTTAATTCTGGTAGGAACTAAGAAAGTAGGCTGATTGTAACATTATTTTCTGTGCTGGCCATGGTTTCAATGCAGAACAAGTTAGTACAACTGCAACTTCTGTGCTTTTGATTAAATCTGGCAAACTAGGATGATTTGCCTTCATCTTGAAAGGAGACATCAAAATGAGCTCTTTGGCCCACTTAACACCTATATTAAAAGAATGCAAAACTCCCCACCTTGAAACGTGAGATGATCTTAATATTTTTCTGCTAGAAGATTTAGTTTTTTAAATATTTATAAGTTTTAATCATTAAAACACTTTTTATTATAAAGTATGTACTTAGTAAAAATAATATCATGTATAATTGCCTTGAAATAAAATAAAATTTACCAATATGTCTGTTCTGCTAAAACTTCCTTTTTCTCAGTGTCATCCATGGACCCAGGTTACTGGAAAAACAAGAAATTTGGGAAACTTATTTGTCTCAAAAGAGGGAGATAATAATATTAACTATCTAGTAGAATTTTTGTGAAAATTAGTTGAGATAATCGATGTAACAGAGTGCTTGGAACATAATAAGTAACTCAGCTAGTATTAGCCATTAATAGGATGAAGAAAATTTTTTTTTTTTTTTTTGAGACAGAGTCTCGCTTTGTTGCCCGGGCTAGAGTGAGTGCCCTGGCATCAGCCTAGCTCACAGCAACCTCAAACTCCTGGGCTCAAGCAATCCTTCTGCCTCAGCCTCCCGAGTAACTGGGACTACAGGCATGTGCCACCATGCCCGACTAATTTTATATATATGTGTATATATATATATATATATATAAAATATATATATTTTTAGTTGTCTACATCATTTCTTTCTATTTTTTAGAAGAGACAGGGTCTCGCTCTTGCTCAGGCTGGTCTTGAATTCCTGACCTTGAGGAATCCTCCTGCCTCGGCCTCCCAGAGTGCTAGGATTACAGGCGTGAGTCACCACCCCCGGCCAGGATGAAGAAATTTTATGAGAGACTATACCTGGACTTATAAATAGGAGATGAAACAGGATATTTAGATTCTTCTATTATGGAAAGATCAGATTGAAATTTGACAGAAATGTGTTTTTTTTACCCTATCCCACAGAATGGATGTTTATTTTGCTCAAATTATTACTTTCATGTTTTACAACAGCTTCCCCAAACAACTACTACTACCACCACACACACACACACACACACACACACACACACACACACACACACACACACACACACACACACACTCTCTCTCTCTCTCTCTCTCTCTCTCTCTCTCTCTCTCTCTCTCTCTCTCTCTCTCTCTCTCTCACACTTCCGCCCACCCCGCTACATCCTACCCCTCTCCATCCCACACAAGAGTTACATTGATGAATCTTGGGTAAATTGTCATAAAATATAATTAATTTCTAAGTCTGTTGCTCAGGTTTAGCTTTGATTATTTTCATTTAGAGAATAAATGACAATAGATTTGTGTCATTCAGCTAATTTTTCTCTGGGCTTAAGAATTCAGTCATATGTCAAGAAGTATTATCTCATTTTCTGGAATATAACTTTTGATTTGCAAATATCTTTGAGTATTTGTGGCAGAATAATTTAATTCAATTCTTGTTGTTTGTACCCAAAAAAGAGGGCATCTGATACAAAAGCAAAACTTAGACTTCTTTTCCCCCAACCAATTTTAAACAAAAACTTTTCTTCCAAATGTCATGAACAGAATTTTGTTAAAAGCTAAGATTGGTAGGGCAATAATTGCTAGATTATTGCTATAATTCAGATAGAAATTAAAACAGCTGGTTTAGTACTTCTAAATAATACTCTTCAGTTGTTTCTTCTTCGTGTTGAATCAAAAGATGATGGATTTGATGATTCTGTCTAAACAAGATTTAGGGGAAAATATTAAGTAAAGGAAGAACTTCACCTAACAGCGATTTATTAGAGCATTAATTGTCCATATTGCCCAGGGAAAGGGAATTGAATATAATGGTAAATTTTGGTTAGGAGGAGACCACAACAGTGAGAGGTACAAACTGGCAAGGCTGCAGCATAAAGTCAAAAGTAATTCTGTGACAAGGGATGAAGAAAACAAATCATTCTTGTATTAAGATTGAACAAAAGGATGGTCCATATTCTAGTAGAAATGATTTGGATATATATTTCAGAGTTTACCTTAAAAGAGAGTGTGAAATAATTGGGACTTAAACTTGGTGAATTACAATTATCAGGATAGGAAACAAATTTCCTTATGAAGTAACTAGAAATTTTGTCTGAATTTTGTTCTGAAAGAATTGTGTGAATTTTCTAATTACCTTTTCTTTAATTTATTCAGATCAGCTGTTTCACGTGTTGGCTTTGCACATGCGGCTTTATAGCATCGATTCTGAGTATAATCCCTGGAGAAAGCTCACCCAGTTAGAAGAGATGAATTCACTGTAAGTATTATTGAAAGATTAAAATCAATTAAAACTCCTTTTGAAAAATAGTTGGGAAGTATAAACTAGGACTGAAATTTCTATATGAATGTGTAATTTTTTTCACATTTTCTTTATGAAAGAGAAATACATAATAAAAATTGAAAACAGTTTACCATTATACTCAGTAAATTGCATAAAAATTTCTAGTACGTGAGAAAAATTTTTAAAGAATCTCATTGATTTTTATGCAGGTGAAACATTCAAATAGAGGCACATAATGACTGGCTGTCCCTCTTTTTTTAATTTCCCATTTTTTATTTGTATACATGGAATACAAGCGCAGTTTTGCTGCATTGATGTATTGCATTGTGGTGAAGTCAGGGCCTTCAGCGCATACATACACCACTGAAATGACGTACATTTATCCACCAAGCAGCCTCCCATCATCCACCTTTCTTTCATATTAGAATTGGTGAATGGGCTCAGGTAGCCTTAGTCTGATACCTCCATTGTAACGGTCCCCATCAGTCTTTCACTTAATGGTTTTAATAACTCCTGATGATTCTTGCCTAAATCTGTTATTTCATAGGTGCTATAAAATAGTGATTTTAGAAAAAGCTTACCTAGTTAAAAGAGATGAATTCACAGATAAATTCACCTTCCATTTTATTAGATGGAATGTTTCTATAAAGAACTTTCCCATATTGGCCTGGCGCAATGGCTCATGCCTGTAATCCTAGCATTTTGGGAGGCTGAGGCAGGAGGATCACTTGATGTCTGGAATTTGAGACCAGCCTGATCAAGAGTGAGACCCTGTCTCTACAAAAAATAGAAAAATTAGCTGAGTGTGGTGGCATGCCTGTAGTCCCATCCGCTTGGGAGGCTGAGGCAGGAGGATAGCTTGAGCCCAGGAGTTTAAGGTTGCAGTGAGCTGTGATGATGCCACTATACTTTAGCCCAGGGGACAGAATGAGACCCTGTCTCCAAAAAAAAAAAAAAAAAAAAAAAAAAAAACACAAACTTTCCCATGTAAAACTATTTGTTAACCCTGAAATATAGTTTCGCAGGATGAATGCTTGATTCTTTTCTGATTTATAAATTTTCAAAGTAATGAGTTGATACCGTAGCTTCCAGTGGTGACCGATAAGTTATGATTATTTGTTTATTTTATAATCACAAGGATTTTTATGTGTTTCACTCCATTTCAGTCATTCTTTTAAATACAAATTGTTCTCTTTTAAGTTAGTGAGAATTCCTCCAGGTTGACTGTTGTACTTTTGACATGAGCCAAGTAGTCTTTGATAGTATCTTTGCTTTCTGGTATAACAGATTGACCCAGGTATATTTTGTGCATTTTTACTCTATACCTAAGATAAACCATCTCTCCATGTAGTTCCTTTTAATGGCAAATGGTATTTAGAGACCATCCTCTAGGGTACTAGAGGGTGTGTACGTAGCTACTCAGTTATCATTGCTTATAGCCCATTTCAGCGGACAGTTAGAAAATATTTATTTTAAAGGAAAAAAAGATCTTGAGTTCTTACTGGTATTTCTAATTGAAATCTAAGATTGCAAAATTTTAATTTTTTTTCTGCCCACAAAGCTGAACATAATTATTATATGATCCTTTATGGGAAAAGTTTGCTGAGCCTGATTTACACTATGTCTGAGGTCAAACATGAAAAGGGGTGTTCAGGCTAGACAAATTGTTATTTTTTTTAATTTCTTTTTTATTTGTATATATTTGTGGGATACAAATGCAATTTTGCTACATTGATATATTGCATTGTGGTGAAGTCAGAACCTTCAGTACATCCATCTTTGGAGCAACGCATGTTGTACCTACCAGACAACCTTCCATCATCCACCCACCTCTAGCCCTGCCCCTCCCATCCAAGTCTTTGTTGTTCATCATTCCACACTCTGCTTCCATGTGTACACATTATGTAGACACCACTTATGAGTGGGAACACGAGATATTTTCTTCTGTCTGAGTTGTTTCACATAAGACAGTGTCCTTTACTTCCATTCATGTTGTTGAAAAAGATATGATTTCATTCTTTTTTATGGCTGAATAGTATTCCTTTGTTTATATGTACGTTTTCTTTGTGCAATCCTCTATTTATGGACACTTAAGTTAATTTCATATCTTTGCTATTGTGAATATTGCTGTGATAAACATACCAGTGCAAGTATCTTTTTTATATATTGATTTCTTTTCCTTTGGGTAGATACCTCATAATGATTACTGGGTCATGTGGTAGTTCTATTTTTAGTTCTTTGAGAAATCTCCAGTGTTTTCCATAGAAGTTGCACTAATTTACATTCCCACCAACAGTGTGTAAGAGTTCCCTTTTCTCTGCATCTTGGCCAACACCTGTTATTTTTTGTCTTTTTAATAATAACCAATCTGATTGGTGTAAGATAATATCTCATTGTGGTTTTAACTTGCTTTTCTCTGATGATTAATGATGTTGAACATTTTTTCATATGCTTATTGGCCATTTGTTTGTCTTCTTTTGAAAAATATCTATTCATGTCCTTAGCCCACTTTTTTTTGGCTTTGTTGCCCGAGCTCAAGTGCAGTGGTGTCATCATAGCTCACTGCAACCTCAAACTCCTGGGGCTCAGGAGATTATCCTGCCTCAGCCTCCCGAGTAGCTGGGACCTACTGGCACCACAGGCACATGGCACCACGCCTGGCTAATTTTTAAATTTTTTGTAGAGACTGCTCAACAAACAAAGTTTCTGAGCTTAGTTTGATTACTTTAAAGTTTAAAGTACTGACATAGATACTATGCTTTCCATAATACTGATTGCTGAGTTTTGTTCATTTCAAACTCTAAGATTTAATGTGCATTAGGATAGTAGAAAATGCTGTGAATGCTTTTCCAGTACTTCATGCTAGACGTTTTTGTGCTTTGCATACATAATCTCATTTAATCATCACAGCAACTGTATATACTAGATACTATTGTTATCCCCATTTTTACATATGAGGACCCTGAGTCCTAGAAAAGTTAGTTAACATGTTCTTTAGGTAGCACAGAGCTGTTGAGGAATAAAGCTGATATTTGAATCCAAATGTTTCTGATTCTAGAGCCTATGTTTTAACTTTTACCGTTTGCTTCCTTTCCTAGTACTAGGAGAGCTGAAGAATTTCTGGAAAATCTAGTTGATTTTCCTCACCATATTTGTGCTCATTTTTATGGTTCATTAGTTAATTAAATTGTAATATTAGAGTTGATTGCAATGTGTCACCTATATTTCATATTTATATATTAGATCTTTTAAATTGAAATATTATTTGTTTTCTTAATGAAATGGAATATCTAATGGTAGAGGTTTTTCATTTATATTTGTTTTCTATAATCCTCATGAAAATTATTTCCTTTATTTATGCTTAATTTCATTTTGTTGATCATCACTTTGATTTTAAAAAATGAGAAAATTATTCCTATTAACTGTATTATACCCATTTCCTCTTTTTTTTTTTTTTTTGGTCTTGAGTTATTTATTATTTTTATTAAGTGGCATCAACAGGTAGGACATAATTTCTTGAGAACACTCACACACTCTCTGAACCAAGAAGCCATGAAACAGAGCTCTGGCACCCACCACCCTTCCCTCCCTCTCCTGACCCCCCATATACAAGTTTTCTTTCTTGGGAACGGGAGTGGGAGAAAAGAGTTCAGGCTCCTGGGAGGGTAGAGGAGGAAGATGGTGAAACCCAGATAAGACATCAGGGCCTGAGCCAAGTGATCTGTGTTCTAGCTGTTTCCAGTCCCAGGAAGGAGCTGCAGGGGCAGGCTGGACACTGAGGCAAAGCCCAGAGAGATTGTGCTAAAGACTCCTGCTGAGTTGAGGAGACCAGAGCCTGTGGGATAACAGACATCACCTAATCCTGTCAGGTTGGCTTTGGCTCCCAAGTTTCTTCACCACCTGGTGGGGGAGGGTTGTACCTTCCTGACACTTCCATGTAGGGGTGACATGGGCCCCCTCCCTTTGCAAGCAGACACTGCCTTCATAGAATTAATAGTAGCATATAATTTTTATAATCTGGATTCAAAAGACTATCTAAAACCTTTAAGAAATAGAAACAGTTATTCTTTTAAACACTGTGTTTTTTTGGGAGCAATTTTAGGTTCCCCCCAAATTAAGAGGAAGATACCGAGGTTTCCCATATACCTCCTTCTCCCACACATACGTAGCTTCCCCTGTTACTAGCATCCACCACCAGAGTGGCACATTTGTTACAGCTGATGAACCTATGTTGACACATCAAAATCACTCGAAGTCTATAGTTCACATTGGGGCTCACTGTTGGTGTTGAACATTCTGTAAGTTTGGACAAATGTATGATGATGTGTATCCACCATTATAGTATTATACAGAGTATAATATTTTCACTGTCCTAAAAAACCTCTGTGCTCTGCCTATTCATCCTTCTCTTCTACAGCCTCCAGCAACCACTGATCTTTTTATTCTTTGCATAATTTTGCCTATTCCAGAATGTCACATAGTTAGAGTCATATAGTATATAGCTTTTCAGGTTGACTTCTTTCACTTAGTAGTATGCACTTAAGGATCCTCCATGTCTTTTCATGGCTTGATAGCTCATTTCTTTTTAGTTCTGAATGATATTCCATTGTCTGGATGTACCAGAGTTTATTTATCCATTTGCTTATTAAAGAACATTTGGGTCGCTTCTGAGTTTTGGCAGTTATGAGTTAAGCTGCTGTAAACATCCATTGGCAGATTTTTTGTGGACCTAAGTTTTCAACTTTTGGAGGTAAATACTAAGCATTATGATTACTAGATCGTGTAATAAAAGTATGCTTAGTTTTGTAAGAAACCAAACTGTCTTCCAAAGTAGCTATACCATTTTGCATTCCTACCAGGAATGAATTAGAGTTCCTGTTGCTCCACATTTTCACCAGCATTTGATATCATCAGTGTTACAGATTTTGGTCATTCTGATATGAATATAGTGGTATATCATTGTTTTAATTTGTGTTTTCCTAATAACATATGATGTGGAGCATCTTCTTATATACTTATTAAGCACTTGTATATCTTCTTTGGTGACCTGTCTATTAATGCTCTGGGACCATTTTTTTTTTTTTTTTTGAGACAGAGTCTCACTCTTTTGCCTGGGCTAGAGTGAGTGCCGTGGCGTCAGACTAATTCACAGCAACCTCAGACTCCTGGGCTCAAGCAATCCTTCTGCCTCAGCCTCCCAAGTAGCTGGGACTACAGGCATGCACCACCATGCCCGGCTAATTTTTTCTATATATTTTTAGTTGTCTGATTAATTTCTTTCTATTTTTAGTAGAGAGGGGGTCTCGTTCTTGCTCAGGCTGATTTCGAACTCCTGAGCTCAAACAATCCGTCCACCTCAGCCTCCCAGAGTGCTAGGATTACAGGCGTGAGCCACTGTGCCCGGCCTGGAACCATTTTTAAATTGGGTTGTTTTCCTATTGTCAAGTTTTAAAAGTTCTTTGTATATTTTGGATAACAGTCCTTTATCATGTGTGTCTTTTGCAAGTATTTTCTCCCAATCTGTGGCTGGTCTTCTTGTTATCTTAATATTGTCTTAACCAGAGCAGAAGTTTTAAATTTTAATAAATTCCAGCTTAATAGTTACATCTTTTATGGATCATTTCTTTTGTGTTATATCTAAAAAGTCATCACCATACCCAAGGTCATCTAAGTTTTCTCTTATGTTATCTTCTAGGAGTTTTATAGTTTTGTGTTTTACATATAGGTCTGTGATCCATTTCAAGTTAATTTTCGTGAAGGGTGTAAGATAAATTTTTTAGCATGTGGATGTCCAATTGTTCCAGCACCATTTCTTGAAAATACTATCTTTTTTCCATTGTTTTGTCTTTGTTCCTTTTTCAAAGTCAGTTGACTGTATGTATGTTCATCCGTTTCTGGGTTCTCTGTTCTGTGTCATTGATCTATTTGTCTGTTCTTTTGGCAATACCATACTTCTTGATTAATCTAGCTTTATATTGTCTTGAAGTCAGGTAGAGTCAGTTCTCTAATTTTGTTCTTTTCCTTCAATATTGTGTTGGCTATTCTGGGTCTTTTGCTTCTCCATAGAAATTTTAGAATCAGTTTGTCTATATCCACAAAATAAATTGCTGGGATTTTGATTGGGATTGCATGAATCTATAGATCAAGTTGTGAAGAACTGACATCTTGACAGTATTAAGTCTCCCTATCCGTGAACATGAAATATCTCTCCATTTATTTTAGTTCTTTGATTTCATTCATCAGAGTTTTGTACTTTTTCTCATACAGATCTTGTACATACTTTTCTGGATTTATACCTAAGTATTTCATTTTTAGGGTGCTAAATTAAATACTATTTTTGTGTTTATTTTCTAATCCTACTTGTTCATTGCCAATATGTAAGAAAGTGATTGTACCCCCGTAATATGCTGAAATAGAAAAATTAAAAAATAATTAAAATACAGTTTTTAAAAAAAGAAAGTGATTGGCTTTTATATATTAACTTTGTATCCTACAACCTTGTTGCAATCACTTATTAGTTCCAGGAGATTTTTGGTCATTTCTCTTGGGTTTTCTACATAGATGATCATGTAATTTGTGAGCAGAGACAGCTTTACTTCTTCCCCTTCCAATCTGTATACCTTTTATTTCCTTAGGAATATTGCATTAGCTAGTACTTCCAGTGTGATATTGAAAAGGAGTGGGAAGAGGGGACATCTTTGCCTTGTTCCTGTTCTTAGTGGGAACAATTATATATTTTAAAATATTAAGTATTTTAAAAGATAGTTATCATAATGATGATATTAATCCCTGTAGTCAAAATCTGTGGTTCTCTGTTCTACAGAGAGGTACATCCATTGATTCATTCTGATTATGTGCCAGCCATGTGCCAGGAAAGATCTATTTCTGTGTCCTTAGAATGGATGCTTTTATCTTCTTAGCCAACAAGTGCCAGGTTGTTCTCTGATTATTATCAGAAAAAAAAAAAAATCTTAATGAAAAAAGTATCATCACTTAAACACTTTTGGCTAATATGATAGATAAAAAGTAGAATCCCAAAGTAATAGAAATTTGATTTCTCATGAAGTTAAGTATTTTTAAGTACACTCTTTGTGAATGGTATATTGAACCTCTGTCCATTTTTCTGTTGGCATCTTATTTTTTTAAATTATCTGAATGATCCTTTATGGTCTAAAATATTAAATCTTATTTTGTCATTGTTCAGATTTTTTTCCCAACATATATTTGCCTTTTAATTTTATAGTTACTTTTCTTGACATATTAAAGTTTTAAATTTTCATGTAGCCAAATCAATAAGACCTTGTATTTCTTATTTTTTTCCTAATACTTTCATATGTAGAATGCCCATCCCATCTAAGATCTAATTTTTACTTTTATAACCAGTATTATGATGTGTTCCCAGTCTTAGGATTTGCAATATCCACCTCTATTTTCTTTTCAGAGTTTTTAAAAAATATATCTATATAATGTATTTGGAATTTATTTTCACCTGTAGCATTAAATGAGGACCTAAAATTTATTTGCAAATAACCAGCTAATTTTTAAAGCAATTTAATATCCCCTTTATTAAATACTGTTTGTGTATTATAGACCTGATTAAGAGCTTTCTTCTTTGTTTTGTTGACCTATAAGCCTACTTCTGTGACAATACCATGATGGTTTACTCATTGAAGCAATTTATTATGTTGGGGTAGGTTCCTCCCCCATTCCCCACCTCCTGAATTTCTTTGCTATTCTTACCTGTTTATTCTACAGATTATTTTTAGAACATTTTCTAAACTCTTTTCCTCACTTGTGATCTTTATAATATACAATTTCCTCAACTATGAACATTCTCCATTCTTTTAATTCATTTTTTGTTTCATACTATTGTGTGCATGCTGTTTCAGTTTTGAAGCATTTGTTAATTATACATGCTTAGTAGTATATAATAAAAAGGTGTGCTACATTTTTAACAAGGTGTATATTAATTATTATAATGGAGTATATAATTTTAAGCATTGAGTTTTACTTGCATATGGAGATTGGGTCTGATTTTAAGTAATATTTGAAGGCCACATGCAATAATATTAATAATAACCAGTGGCAAAAAGTAATCCACCGGCTGGGCGCGGTGGATCACTCCTGTAATCCTAGCTCTCTGGGAGGCTGAGGCGGGCAGATTGAGCTCAGGAGTTCAAAATCAGCCTGAGCAAGAGCGAGACCCCGTCTCTACTAAAAATAGAAAGAAATTAATTGGACAACTAAAAATATATAGAAAATCTAGCTGGACATGGTGGCACATGCCTGTAGTCCCAGCTATTCGGGAGGCTGAGGCAGGAGGATTGCTTGAGCCCAGGAGTTTGAGGTTGCTGTGAGCTAAGATGATGCCATGGCACTTT
>CAUYSK010058500.1:0-10752 GCA_963575035.1 Avahi laniger
GGACAACTAAAAATATATAGAAAAAACTAGCCGGGCATGGTGGCGCATGCCTGTAGTCCCAGCTACTCGGGAGGCTGAGGCAGGAGGATCGCTTGAGCCCAGGAGTTTGAGGTTGCTGTGAGCTAAGATGATGCCATGGCACTCTTGTCCGGGCAACACAGTGAGACTCTGTCTCAAAAAAAAAAAAAAAAAAAAAACCATAATGAGATATCATCTAACCCCAGGGAGGATGGCTTTTATCAAAAAGTCCTAAAACAATAGATACTGGCATGGATGCAGCAAGAAAAGAACACTTATATACTGTTGGTAGGACTGAAAACTAGTAAAATATCTATGGAAAATAGTATGGAGATTCCTCAAAGAACTAAAAGTAGACCTACAATTTGATACAGCAATCCCACTACTGGGTATTTACCCAAAAGAAAAAAGTCATTGTATCAAAGATACACTTGCACTCAAATGTTTATTGCCACACAATTCACAAATGCAAAGCTGTGGAATCAACCCAAGTGCCCATCAATACATGAGTGGATTAATAAAATGTGGCATATGTATACTATGGGGTACTACTCAACTACTAAAAAATGAATTTGGGCTTTTTGCAACAATTTGGATGGAACTGGATACCATTCTTCTAAGTCAAGTATCGCAAGAATGGAAAAACAAACACCACACGTACTCACTATTAAATTTGAACTAGCCAATCAGCACTCACGTGCACAGATGTTAGTAAACCTCAGTAGAAATCAAGCAGGTGGGACACGGGAGAGGAGGATGGGTGAAATCATACCTAACGGGTATATCTGGGTGATGGACACACTTATAACTCTGACTCAAGCTGAACAAAAGCAATTCATGTAACCAAAACATTTGTACCCCTGTAACATTATGAAATAAAAAAAAAAAGAAAAAAGCAATGCAAAGCATGGAAGAACATGAAAGTAATCAAAATAGATGATGGGTACATATATATGAAGTTTACTATTCTATACTTTTTTTTAATATGTTTAAGATTTTTCATAATAAAACTTGGTAAAGAGTTAGGTGCTGTGGCATGCACCTGTAGTCCCAGCTAGTCAGGAGGCTGAGGTGGGAGGATCACCTGAGCCCAGGAGTTCAAGTCCAGTGTGGGCAACAGAGCGATACACTCATCTCTAAATAAAAAATATTTAAAAATTGATTTTAAAAAAGTTTGGTAAAGAGAAGAGGCAAAGGTATGTCTCTTCATTTCAGACTAGAAGGAACAAGATAAGAGTATAAATACAACTTTCCAGGAATAAAGATAAAGCTGACAGAGTTCAGAATCTCATATTTCTTTGTGACATGAAGCAAGATTGATTTCTGGAGAGAAGGAGGTGAGAAGATTTGAGGAAGTGGTAACACAATACTAAGCAGGACAATAGCCTCAGTCAAACGCCCTAGCTCTCTAGTTTATTAGGAAGGAGACTTTGGGGGTAGGGGTGGTGAATCTCTTAATAGCCTCGAGCCTCAGTTTCTCCATTTACAAAATGAAGAAAATATTTATACATACAGAAAACCTTACATAGTTATGATAAAAACGAGACTTAATACATGAAACTTTTATTAAGCTATGATATAAAACTATACAATATAATAAACAGGTATTGTTATTGGTCTTGGAAATGTAATAATAAGACTTTCCAGGCTCTTACAGTCAAGGATCAGGTGTACAAAAAATTGAAACACTCCAAGTCAAATGTTAAGACAAAGGTATAAACTAATTATAACTGGAGCACTTTTGAAAAAAGGAAATAGAAAATGGTTAGATGCTCACAGGAAAGACAGACAAGGTGAAATAGAACCACATAAAAGGAGGGTTGATCAGTGCTGCAAGCCAAGGGTTGGGCTTCCCAGGGCAAAGAAGTAGAAGGTGCTGGCAGGAAAGAGGTTTAGGTAATATTCAGCAAGCTTGATGCAAACGTGACCTTACTATGGTGCCTGGAGTGGAGAGGGAAATCAGTGAATTCACTCATTCATTCATTCATTCACTATTCAAAATTTATTCAATATTCAATATTTATTACAAACCTAATAAAGGTCAGGTTGGTTCTAGGTACTGATAACAACAATGAATAAGACACGCTACCTGTCCTCATGAAGTTTACATCCTAGCGCAGATAGTAAAAGAGGGAATAGATGTATGTAACATTTATTCAATATCTAAGTACCTATTTAAGTTCCAGGAACTGTTCTATGCATTTGGGATACAGTAGTGAACAAAATATACATAAACTCCTGCTCCCATGGAGCTTACATTCGGCGAAAAGACAAATAGATGAACAAGAAATTAGACAGTGGTAAGTATTCAGAAGAAACATCACCCAGGGTAATATGTCACAGCCACAGGCAGGCGCAGCTGGTTTGCATGGCTGGTCAGAGAATGTCTTTCTAAGAAGGTAACATCCAAGATGAGACCTCACTCACAGGAAGGATGCAGTTCACGTGATGATCTGGGGACTGAGCATTTCAGGCAGGAAGAGCAAAGGCCAAGGCCCTGGGGTGAAAATCAGCTTGGCGAGTCTCAAGGATGAACAGAATGTCCTAGGGCAAGAGCGAAGGAGGAGATTTGTCGGCGGTGAAGGCAGAGGAGGAGAAGAAGGTCAGACATGCAGGGCCTTTTATAGTCATAGGAAGAAGGAGGAGTTTGGGTTTCATGCCAAACTTCTAGCTTGGTGGAAAGGAAAGGCTTTCAATGTATTTAAGGTAGGAGCTGATGTGATGATAATGACGTGGCTGCTATGGGAAGATTTTCAGAAGGGCAAAAATGAAGGAGGGATAAAAGGAGAAAAGAGAACAACTGAGAAAGTCTGACCAGGTGTGGTAGGCAGAATAAGGGTCCCCCAAACACATCCATATCCTGATCCCAGGAACCTGTGAATGTACTTCCTTACATGGTAAAACGGACTTTGCGTGTTTTAAGGATCTCAAAATGGGGAGATTATCCTGGATTACCCAGATGGGCCCAATGTAATCACACGGGTGCTTAAAAGAGGGAAGCAGGGGCTCAGAGTCAGCGGCAGGACGTGCGATGGCTGATGTAAGAGGTGGAGTAATACAAGGAAGGGTCCAGGAATGCCAGTGTCTTCCAGAAGCTGAAAAAGGGAAGGAACATACTCTCCTCTAGAGCCTCCAGAAGAAATGCAATCCTGCCAATACCTTGATTTTAGCCCAGTAAAACGTGTGAATCCAGATTGTCAGATAATAAATTTGCGTTGTCTTAAGCCATTAAATTGGTGGTATTTTCCTACAGTAGCAATCGGGAACAGCTGCACGATGTTAAAAGGGGGATAATAAAGAGGAAGGGCAAAGCTGGAAGGAATTGTAAGTTGTGGTCAAGGACTGATACATTTGAGTTTACATCTTTGTAGATGAAAGCCCAACCAGACAATAAGTCCAAGGTCCTGCCCACAGGTGTAATTTACTAACGCAGTGTATGGGGCAGCACTGTTAGAACTGAAGAGGTCAAAGAATGCTGAACCTAGGAGTTATTAATATTTATAAGATTACCGAGATACTCAGAAGACTAAGGGAAGCATAGGTGGATGAAGTAGAAGCAAGCAATGCCAGAGTCCCCAGCGAAGAAGGAGTAATTAGAAAGTGCATACCACTGAAAATGGATAGGAGACGGTACAATTAAGCAGAGTGAAGCTCAAATGACAAATGAGTTTGCATAAGCATCAAAAAATAATTTGGAAGTGGCTTTGTGGAACTAGAGGAATGTTGATAGCATCCCTGACTCCTGGCAACACAAGAAAATAACAAGGAGCTGGAAGGAAAATAAGCAGACTGTGGTATCCCTGATGTAAACAGAAGAAAGAAAATGGTGGGCACTCTCAAGTGCTGTGAGTGGTAAAGATGGAATTCTAAAACGTCCACTGAATTTAGTGAGTGGTGGGGACAGGGGCCAAACTACAATATGTTGAGAACCGACTGCAAGGTGAAAGCAAGACAGAAAGCGAAGGCAGCTCTTGTGCGTGAAGGGAGCTAGCGTGGGGACAGCTCCAAGAAGGGCATTCGTAAGATGAAAAAGCCTTGATTATCAAGGTCAATGTGACAGACCCAGATGAAGGGGAGGGATTGAAGATACAGAAGAAAAACAACAATAATGTCAGGTCCCTGAGAAGGCAGAGGTGATGGGAGCCAAAGTACAAGTGAGTGATTAGTTTTAAGAACTAAAAAAACTCTGTTATAACCAGAAAGGAAGAGGAGGAACAGATCCAGATACTGGCGGATTTTTAAGATCTTTGCAGCTATGAAGGTCAAGGAATGGTGATCCATAGAACCATAAAAGTTACCCAAGTTGGTAGGCAGGAGTACCTATCCTGGGAAGGAGATACCGAGCCAGGTGGTAAAGTCTTCAATGAGCAGGTGGTAGAAAATCAGAAGACAGCAACGAACAAAGAACTCTTCAACTCCAGGCAGATAAGCATTTATCCAATCATAAACTATCATAAACAATTACAGTTGTGAAAACAAATAGGCATGTCTGGGCAAAATCTGGGCCTCCCCCTCTTACTAGCTATGTGACCCTGTGACTCTGAATGCATTATTTGACTTCTGAGTGAGTTTTTTCATCTGGAACATAAGGATAACACAAGTTCCCATATCAAAGGGTTATTGTGAAGATTACGTCAAATAATACACACGGGGTTCTTAACAAATGCTTAATACAGAGGAAGCACTTAACATTGCCAGCTATTATCCATTTAGAAAAAAATTAGTGTTTCAATAAGATACGTAAAGTAGAAATCTCAGAACTGAACCTGCAGCACAATTCTGGCAAGAGTGTATAATCTTCTACGCAGTTCGTTTTGCATGGCAGCTGCAGCCCATCTTTTATTTTTCTTGCCCTTATTTCCATTTGTCCCATTTCCTCACTTGCTTTAGATTTTATTCCACTTTTGTGTTTCTGTAAATGTTGAATCAAGGCCTGATATAAGTAAAATCAAGCCTCGTAGAAAATTTGAATCTATCTTACCACTTTCATCACTTTCTCCAGACTAACAAAAACTCTCATAGGAGAAATAAGTTAATAGACGTTGTGTGCAGAAAAGAGTTAACATAGCTGCTCTGAAGCTGCTGTGTTTAGAAAGGTCTGCATACAACATTGGCCCGTGGCTGGTATGTGGAACTTGGATTTTGGTAGGGTTACCACCACTCTAGCTTATAAATGTGGCCAAACTATTTGCATAAACAATATGGTGTTTATGCTGAACATCTGCCTTCCTTCTAAGAATCTGGAGTTTCAGTGTATGCTGGGAAGAGAGGGTGTCTACATGGTCAGCTGCCAGTAAAAACCTTGGGCACTGAGTCTCTAATGAGTTTCTCTGATAGCACTCCACACGTGTTGTCACAACTCGTTCCTGGGGAAATTAGGTGTGCCCTGTTATTAATAAACAAAGCCAATAACATCAGCATTTCATTGTTAAATGGCATTTTACTATTAAGTTATGTCCTTGTTTATAAGTTTTATATACAAATTAGGTTCACCATTTCCTATGTCAACTCTTCAGGAAAAAGATATGAGGAAAATCTAAGCAGTACAACACTTCATCAACAGGCTTAAAACGAAGTCCCTCTACCCTGGCCCCACAGTGTATCCCTCGGCAAGTAAATATGTCTGGCCTCAGTTTCTTCATCTGTAAAATTGGAATAATAATAGTATCTGCCGCAAAAGGATTTGTAAGGATTAAATGAGATCATACACAAGGTTCTTAGAACAATGCCTGGCAAATAGCCCTGTATGTGTGTTGGTTATTATCCCATATTCAAACCCCAAATTTTTATTCTTTTGTGGTTTGAAATGAATTGAGTAATGATAATATTATCTCTATATAGTAGGTCTATTAAATTTTCTAAAATATAAGACTCCTAAGTTTTTAAAAGATATATACTACAAATAGTAAAAACTAAACTACAAAAGACAGAAATGTTTCAGTGTCAAAATGACAGAACTGAAATCTTGGGAATAAATCCAATTTTAACATAAAACCTTCTTTCCATACAAGAATGTCTGGAAATGTAAAAACAAAATCTACAACAAACAAAAACTGTCACCTCGTTACTTACATAATCTGAGAATGACTGACATACATTGTCTCATTTCCCAAAAGTTCCAAAGGGAATGGAGACAGAACAAAAGAAGGAGCCGGGGCAGAGAGCAATCATGGCACAGGAAGATGAAGCTCGTCGTGTAAGGCAACCACAGAGTTCTCAGCGTAAACGTCATTTGACTGTTTTTTCCCCTATTTTTATATTCAATTTACTAAAATTCATTTTACAAGACAGTCTATCCACTCCCTCCCCTTAAAAAGAAAGTCTGATGTGTTATGACTAAATGAGAAATTCCGTGCTGCAAAACTTAATTGGTTTGCTAGTCTTCCGGGTTCTAATCTCTGGAACAGTTCACCTAAATTTGCACTATTAGGAAAAAGAAAGTAAGAACCCAGGTAGACAGAGATCATCAACCAGCCATAACTATAAAATTCCTGTCTTATTCCAAGTGTAAGTAGGAACACCATGGTTACATCAGAAAACGAAATAGAGTTATATTAAGGTTTTCAAATTCTAGATTTTCAGTTATTGAGCAGAGAGGAATAATGGTGTATACAATAGGCCAAAACCGTAGCAATAAATAATCCATTGTTTACCTTCCATTATTATGGATGCCTGAGACTTTGATCTCAAACCTGCTAAGATTTCAGAGCCATTAAAGACACCACTTGAGGCAGCTGCTTTCCTCCATCCAGATGGCAAAGATCGCCACTGGGAGAAGTGCTTGTGTTGGTTACAGATCAGTGGCAACATAACTAACTAAAAGAATATTGAAATCTCGGCTAGGAAGAGTGGCTGCTGATGATTAATTCACATCGCAAGTGAAGATCAGCATTGCCCCTGAAAATAAACTAAATCAAACCATTCATTTTGCCTCTTCACTAACATACTAAAAAAATATTATACCAGATGAAATTACTCTTTTCTGTGTAAAGTCAAATTTTCAAAGTATTTTGATAGTGAATGAATTCAAAACTCACCATTGCAAATGTACTGACAGTTGGTTTCTTTTCCTTCTTATCTTTTTTACCAAAAAACCTAGAAATAGAATTATACAAAACTTTAAAAATTACACAAGTTTTTTAAATTACCAAATATAGAGCTTATATATAACAAGAAACATGTCTATTCAGTAAAAAACAGAATAATAGTATGATCCCATGTATGAAGTTTAAATATAAATATGTTTACATATATCTTAAAAATCTATATATGTAGTTGTCTCTAGGTGTTGGGATCGCTATAAAAACATTTTCTTCTTTGTGCCTTTGATATTTTCTAATTTTCTATGATAAATACACATATGCATCTCTTTTGCAATTAGAAAAATGTCTATACTGAAAAAAAGAGTTCCTTATTTTTATTCTTATTAGAAAATCATTCATGCTCTCCAGAATTAATTCCCTTAATGTCACCTAAGTAATTCTAGCAATAGATATTCTACCTATCCACTACCTATATATTATTCTTAATCACTCCCTTTACTAATGAAGAGTAGTAACAATCAGATGCTGGACATAACTGGCCTAAGGAAAAAAGTAATTAAATCACTCTCTATGAGCAAATCTAATTCTAAAAAAAGTATTTGGAGCTTTAAGTGGACATTCTGACATAAATGCGATATAGAATGGCTATAGCCCAAAAAGATGTTCTGTACACTGTCAAAAAGCTTTCCTCAGGCATAAGGTCAACTATTATTTTGAGCCCAGATTCAAATGAATCATCCAATTCTGTAACCCGTTTTCCACTCTATGTAACTGCCACCTAGGATGTGAATGCAAATCAACCATAACAAATCATCTTCATCTATACTTTTGTACGTATAAAAGACTATTTTAGGAAAGAATCACATTGTTTTTGCATAGATTTTTGATTTCAAAAGGTTAATTCATCTTTGTCTTCATTCTTTACACTATGTGAGGTCAAAAGAGGTGAAGAAACTTCTGAAGAAAAAAACCCAGAGTTTACCCATATTAGGCTTTGGAGTGACGTTAGACAGGCATAAAAACACATAAAATACACAAACATAACTCTTCAGGTTTGAGCCCACCCTATTTCCAGTAAAGTCATAGTTTCAGTTTCCCTGGAACCAGCATGAAAGGAGAAAAATAGCCATAAATAATTTGAGTTTTAGTTCTAAGTTTTTTATTGATTTTTTTCATTCTCTAAAACTGCTGCTACTCAGGAGAACTTGTAATATTCCAGGTACTAGCTTAGTAAGTACTTGCCACACATGATCTATAAACAACTCTATGAGGAAGACATATTTCTGTCCTATTTTTAGAGATGAGAAAACTGCACAAGAGAGCAGAGTTAACTAATTTGTCCAAGGCCCCACAGCTGTAACAAAGCCAAGATTTAAATGACAACTCTGTTCCCTGACCATCAACCTGTAAGGGGTGACCTCAAACTTCTGAGATACTGCATCCCATGGAAATGCAGCTTCACACTCCTCTCCCCTACTAGATTACTTATTTATCTCCATCAGCACAAAGCACAGTGTTTACAAAAGCAAGTCACTCATCAAACATCATTTTAAAAAAGAATCTTTGAAAATACACATATTTCAAATAGTATTATTATTCCAGTATTATCTATTACCGAAGCTATATATATGCTTCTTTAAAATCCCATGTTAAAATATAGAGTTAAGAACAGATTAAAATCAATGACACTGAGCACAGTTTAATAAAAATACTAATCTAAAATATAACCTCTAATTTGAAAAATGCCTGTAGGCCATGATAGAACCAATAACAAAACGAAGATACATGCAGGATCAATTTTCCTTACTATTTCCCTTTACATACCCTCAATACTTTTTATTCAAATATACCTAAGTATTTGTGTCATAGGTACGTAGTTCTTTAAGCTACCAAGCTTAAAAAAATAAAAAATTATAAACAAAAGTGGAATATCTATCCTCCACTCTATGGAGTGCTTTTCATTGTTTATATGAAAATTTATTATGAAAATTTTCACATAAACAGAAAAATCAAGAGAATATGACTACGCATATAATTCACATAGATTCAACGATTGTTAACATTTTGACTGATTTTATCTATATAAGACAGTATCATTGTTAATATTTTGCTAAAGTATTTAAAAGTAAGTTTCAAATATGGCAATCGCCCCTTCTCCTACCATTATCATATCTAAGAAAATAGCAATTTTGATATCATCTAATATCCAATCTACATTCAAATTTCTCAAGAATGTTTTCTACAGATTTTTTCTGTTTTGAACTCTGATATAATCAAGGTTGACATATTACATTTGATGGTTATATCTCTTTAGTCTCTCATAATCTAGAAGGCCTCTTTTTTTTTTTTTTTTTTTTTCCGGGACATTGACTTTTTTTTTTTTTTTTTAATTTTAAAGAGATTTACTCTGAGCCAAATTTGAGGACCATGACCCAGGGCCATGCCCAAGAGGTCTTGAGCAGTGGACTCCCTGTGGCTGGGTTACAGTTTGGTTTTATACATTTCAGGGAGACAGGGGTTACAGGTAAAGTCATAAATCAATATGCGGGAGGCATATATTGGTTTGGCCCCAAAAGGTGGGCCATCTCGAAGCGGAGGCTTACAGGTTATAGGTGGGTTTAAAGATTTTTTGGCTTATAATTGGTTAAAGACATGATGTTTTGTCTAAAGGTTTGGAATGTTTTAACATAAGGAGCTGTTTATCAGAGATAAGCCACTGGACATAGATTTGTTGTGTAAATTGAGGACCTACAGGTTTGTCTTGCATAGCCTTAGGCCTGTTAATGGGTTACAAGGATGTCCCCAAGAAGGGGGGGGCATGATAAGGCATGTCTGACCTCCTTCCTCCTGGCAGGCAATTTAGTTTTAGGATATTCCTTTGGTCACGACGGGGTCCCTTTAGTCAGCCGATGGGGGGTGGGGATGAGCTTTAAAATTTTATTTTAGTTTACAATTCCCCTCTTTTGCGAAGATCTGTCAGAGACAGCATCTATGGCCAAACTTTCATTTTGTCCCATCCGTTGCCAGGGTAGTGGGGCTACCTGTCCTGGGTCCACCCAGTCCCTCGGTGGGACTCTTGTGGCCAAGAGGACTCATAAGCCGAAAGGGGGCTTACAGCCAATTAAGTATTTTAAGCCAAAGAGGACTGGAGGTAGATAGGCACTCATTAACACTTTAAAATCTTCTAGATGACATAAGAGTAAAATCCAAAATGTCAAAGGCAAGGCTATAAAACTAATTTACCTGTAAGTGTTGAGCTACTACATTCTTGGGCTTAGTGGTAGTCTTGTACCAAATATAAGCGTCATTAATATTTAAGCTAAGGGAATTTAGAGACTTTTATTGTGCCATAATATTTTATTCTCTTTAGTAATTTATACTAAGGTGGCTGATAAATTACTCATTATATCTCCTTTTGTATAAATCCATAACTGAGAAAAATTATACTCAGGAAGTTCTAAGTGTATAGGAAATAGGAAAAAAAATTTATGATTGGGATGGATCTTTGCAGCATGTGGTCTGAAAAGACAAAGCATTTCAGTTAGTATTTCTTCAGGCTTCTGTGTGCCCCTCTTTGATCTGGAGGGTCTAAACTAATTCCATCGCTCGGAATCGGCCCTTACAATCTCACACGCCCCTTCTTCCGCAATAGTCCCTGGGCCTAGAGGGAGGATATTTGAACAGGGCTTTG
>CAUYSK010058501.1:0-10586 GCA_963575035.1 Avahi laniger
CTGGCTAATTTTTCTATTTTTTGTAGAGACGGGGTCTTGCTCTTGCTCAGGCTGCTCTCGAACTCCTGGCCTCAAGTGATCCTCCCACCTCAGCCTCCCAAAGTGCTAGGATTGCAGGCATGAGCTACTGCACCCAACTGATTTTTAATTCTTTTTTTTTTTTTTTGAGACAGAGTCTCACTGTGTGAGGGGGGCAACCTCACACTCTGCTCTGCTGTCTGATTCCTGGAGCCTCGTCACCCACCACACCGCACCCCCACCTCTGCACGCCAGGTGGACACTCTCACCTGCTCCCGGTCCCTTCCACCTGTGACCTTTGCACGTGCCCCTCCCCTATCCCGTACCCTTCAGACCTCACCTCAATTGCCACCTCCTCAAGGAAGCCTTCCCTGACTTCCACGCAAGACTGAGCAGGTGCTGGAATCACACACGCCATTAACATTTTTAGCCCAGTCTTCATGCCTACCCGGGAGTTCTGCTGCGCTCCAAAGGTGACCTTCGGCACCTGCATCTCTCCGCTGGCGGGGAGGGGAGCCTTCTCCAGCTGATGAAGCCGACGTGGCCCGTATAAGGGCAGGCCAGCAGTGCCGGCGAATCAACACCCCTGCGTCCCCAAGAGCAGCCTCGAACCAATGACATGTGCAGCTGGTGGGCAACGCCGGAGTGTGCTCTCTGCTGCCGCCAGAGGTGGCCAGTGGGACCGCCCCCGTCTGCCCGCGGCTGTAACCGCCCTCGTCACACACGCTTTACCGGCCTTTCTCTTCCCTGTCTCACTCCCCCACCCTCTGTGCGTGTCCTCCTGGGGTAACCTCCCAGATAAACTACTTTCCCGCAAATTCTTGCGTCAGGGTCCGCTTCCGCAGGTGGCCAACCTGAGACAGCCACGTGCCGTATGGTAATTCATTCCGCAATTGCAGTTGTTGGCTGTTTAGGAAGAATTCACGCCCTGATTTTCCTCCGCCCTCACACGAGCCAACGCAGAAGACTTCCGTGACCCCCACGTGCGGAGGCTCCTCCCCACCAGCAAGCGAGGAATCAACTCCGCAGGGGACACCAGCATCCTCCGAGTCAATGCCACACGCTCTACCCAGGGGTAGCCTCGGATCCTACGGGATGAGGCTCAGCCCCCAAGAATGCCCCGCTCTTTGGATCCCCGGCCGCAAGTCTGGCCTCCAGAACTTCTGACCGACTGGCTTCAAGTTGGGGTTCCCACGACCCCCTCTTTGGGTTCCATTAGGTTGCTAGAGCAGCTCACGGAACTCAGAAAAACACTTACTTACATTTACTAGTTTATTATAAAGAGTTTTTTTCTTTTTTAAGGCAGATTCTTGCTCTGTTGCCCGGGCTAGAGTGCAGTGGCATCATGGTAGCTCACAGCAGCCTCGAACTCCTGGGCTCAAGCGATCCTCCTGCCTCAGCCTCCTGAGTAGTTGGGACTACAGGTGCACACCACGCCTGGCTAATTTTTTCTATTTTTAGTAGAGACGGGGTCTCACTCTTGCTCAGGCTGGTCTTGAACTCCTGAGCTCAAGCGATCCTCCCACTTCATCCTCCCAGAGTGCTAGGATCACAGGCGTGCGCCACCGCACCTGGCCCTATAAAGGATATTTTAAAGGATACGAATTACCAGCCAGATGAAGAGATACACAGGGCGAGATCTGGAGGGGTCCCACACACAGGAGCTCCTGTCCCCATGGAGTTGGGCGCACCACCCTCCCGGCACATGGGTAAGTTCTTGGCCACCTTCCCGTGTCAGCCTCCGTGTGTTCAGCTCTCCGGAAGCTCCCCGAACCCTGTCCTCCTGGGTTCTTACAGAGGCGTCATTACACAGGCACAACTGACAACCACGGAGAAACGTGATGGGGCAGAAGAGGTGTGATCGAAACCCAGCGAGGCCTGTCTGTTCAGACTCTCCCTGGCCTCTCCGGGCAGCGCTCCTCCCTCCAGGGTGTGGAGTGGGACTCTCCCTGCAACGAGGGTCGTAGAACCCACAGACAGAGTGGACTCCTGCCTGGCACAAGCGAAAGGAGGGCAGGAGGGCAGAGCGAGAGGTTCTGTTTCCTGAGGCTGCTTCTGGGGCTAAAAGCACCCCAAAATTATACCAAAAGGCTGGACCAAGGGCTATGGGAGTTATGAATCAGGAACGGAGGATGAAAACCGATATATATAGAGAGAGACACGTACTATACATATCCTGCACTATATATACACGCACCATATCGCACTGGTTGTCTCGTCCCGCTGGGCTGAGTCATGCCCAACGCAGCGTCCCCAAAACCCACAGTGCCTGGCATATAGTAGATGCTTGATAAATGGCCCTGAGTCTCATGACTAAGGGGGCTGGGATGGTGCTGCGGACTTGTGTCTCCCCCTAAGCCGTCCCCAGAAGTCCCCACGTTGGAGAGTCACGGTGCAGGAAGGAAGCTCCCTCCTTCTAAGCTATAAACGGCAGCCTCCACCCGCCTTATGCCCCAGGCCACGCAGCCTGGACAGTTGAGCCAGGCCCCCCACGGGACCAAGAACCCCAAATGACCCTCCCAGCCCCGGCCAGGACTCCTGGGGTGTCCCTCGGGCAAATACATGAGGAGGGCATTAAGTGCATTCCTAAGGCCATAGCACAGGGGCCACAAAAGTCCCCGATGGAGTGACACGCCAGCTCTAACGCCATGCCAGCCCTCTTCTCCCCCGCAAGGCACAAGATTCCATCTCTGGGAGGTCCCTGGGCAAGAGACTGTCCCAGGGACCGGGTCTGCCTTGCAAGGCCATGGAGCACGTGGACATCTCCTGCGGGGGGGACCCCTTTCCGGAGCCGGTGGTGTCAGGCCTGAACTAGCCACAACACCTGCGGCGAGGCTGGTCCCAGGGACTCCGGGGATGGCGGGCGTGGACGGCTGACCTCTGATGACCTCAGCCAGAGGTGGCGAAGCTAATGAAGGCGTCTTAGGACCCTCACCAGCTCTGTTCTAGGGTCAGCTGGGTCACTCGCAAGCTGGTGAGCCGCTCTGGGCCTCAGTTTCCCCATCTGTAACACGGACGGGGCTAAGAACCGTAGCTCATTTCTAGGGTTTGTCGCAGAGACAAAGGAGCCTCAGGGTGGGCCACCTTGCGGCCGGACGGCCCTGGGCAAGCCGTGTGACCTTGAGAACCAACCTCAGCTTCCTCCGCTGTAAAGCGAGAGTAAAAACCGTCGCCGGCCTTTGGCGCGGGGAGACTGAGGCGAGATGCTGCGAGCCACGTGCGGGCCCGGCTGGCGGGCGAGAGTCACTGTCCACTCGGAGCTCACGTTCTTCGAGATGCAACTGCTATGGTCTCTGCTTCTGTCACAAGAGGAAACGGAGTCCGCACAGCCAGGACGTGGGGAAGGGTGAGATAAGAGAGGACAGAGTCAGGGAGGAGTCTGCGCTGGGCCCCCTCAGCTCCCGACCATGGGGAGAAGCCGACATCCTAAGTGCACGGAAGAGGTTCTAGAATGTTCCGTAGCTACCTTTTTGCCCATCCCCCAGCCAACAGGAGTGAAGTTCTCACCATGACAAAAAGCAGGAAGCTGGCTTAAGGGACAGTGAAGCAGCTGAGCAGGGGGCTGGGACCTCAATATCTCGGTGTGACCCCCACACTGCCCAGAGGCACTCACTGCACACTGTCCAGTCTCTGCTTTCATCCTGTTCCCTCTGGGGCCTTGGGAAAAAAACAATGAAGCCTCCCTACCTATACTCCATCCCACCTAGAAGTCTTAATGCTCCATCCAGCAGTGTGTCTGGGAATCCGGGAAGACTTCCTGGAGGAGGCGTCATCCGATCTGGGCCTTGAAGCATGAATAGACATTTCATAGGCAGAGAAGCGAGTGTATGTGAGTGTATGTGTCTGTGCTTGCGTGTATACGTGGGGGAAATCGCATTTTTTATTTGACAAGCATTTTCTCATTTTCTTGGGGGGCCACAGACAAGACTGAGGCACAGGCCTGCCCCAAAGCAGTTCGCAATCCAAAAGTGATGCTCGAATAATAGCAATAGTAGCAATAGCTCCTGCATCCCAAGCACACACTGCCAAGGCACAGCACAAGAGACGCACCCTGTTTCAGGGGAGTGAACGAATGAACGAACGAATGAATAAAACTCTCTGAAGTCAGCAAATCCTGCCCCACGTTGCTGGAGGGACAGAGGGGCAGCACCGCAGGCCGGGGTCTGCACGAGCAAAGGCCTAGAGGCGGGAAATCGGGGTGCTGTGCGGGCAGAGGTGGAGGAAGGGAGGAGTCTGCGGGGAGCCGAGGAGCTGAGGCCATCTCCTGTTCCTGTGGGTACTGGGGAGCCACAGCCAGGTTCTGGGCAGGGGAGGGAGGGAGAACATGGGGCCTAAGGAGGGCGGCAGGGGGCAGGAGAGACAGAGACAGAGAGAGACATGGAGACAAACACAGAGACAGTAACCGAAAGACAGACAGAGGCAGAAGACGATGAGAACGAGACCCCACAGAGAGAGGTGTTGGTAATCCAGGAAGGCTTCCTGGAGCGGTGGCAGGAGATGGGACGGAGAGAGGCCTGAGGAGAGGGGGAAGGAGGACAGGAGCCTCCCCAATTCACAGCGCCCAGACTCTGCACCCACCGAGACGCGCTCCTCACTCCTCCGAAAGGCGGATGGGGAAACTGAGGCCACCTGGAGCGCCCCCACCCCTGCGCTGCGCCCGCACACCCACGCGAGACCTGTGTCACCAGGCTAAAAATGGAAACGGCTTGGGCCCTCTTCTTTTCCTCCCTTTAAGACAACCCGAGGCCCAAATAAGGCGCGGGCCGTGGGGCGCCCGGCGAGCGGGCCAAGTCCTCCGCGCCAGGCGAGTGGCGGCTGGCCCGGCGGCCCGGCTTGGGCCTCCTCCAAGACTCGCCTGGCTGCTGGGCGGTGCACCCGGCAGGCTATAAGGGCCTCCCCTCCACCCTCCGAGACTCACTCGGCGGCGCAGCCACCCCGGAGCCCGCGGCCCCCACCCAGCCCCAGCCATGGAGGCCATCAAGAAGAAGATGCAGATGCTGAAGCTGGACAGGGAGAACGCCATCGACCGGGCCGAGCAGGCCGAGGCGGATAAGAAAGCCGCAGAGGACAAATGCAAGCAGGTGAGCCGCCCTCCTGCGCTGGGCCGCGCCGGGCTGCCCAGCACCCTCTCTGTGCCCAAGGCCGGGCAATGGGGCCGAGGGCGCGGGGCCCAGAAACCTGCTGGGGTGGGACGGAGGAAGAGGCAACGCTGTCCTCCCTCACTGGAACGCAAGCGTGTCTGTGTATGTCTGGGCGTTCCTGTGTGTGTGCCTGCGTTGTACACGTGTGTCACCTGTGTGCGCGTCTCGCTGGGGGTTAAGGTCGCCGTGAGAATGAGCGTGTGCGAGGAGAGGTGCAAGCGTGGGGCTGCCGCTCGTGGTCGCTGGGAAGCGGGCGTGCAAGGGCACGGATGCGTGTGTGGCTGTGTAGACGGCGGTGTCAGTGTGGGTCCGTGGCGGGGAAGAGCGGCGTGTGTGCTCGCGAGGCAGGCGGCAGGACAGGGACTGACGTACGTGTCGAGGTGGCTGTGTGTGGGGCAGCACACGCGTGTGTGTCGGGGACGGTGGGCACGTGTGTGTCACTCGTGTTTGGATGTGTTTCCGCCGCGTGTGTGCGCGTGTGCACACGGGGAGAGAGCGGCAGTGCAGAGCCCTGCTGAGTGTGGGTGACCCCAGGCCCGTGTATCCGGGAGCACCAGCTCTGCGGCTACCCGAGGAGGTGGCCCCGTGCCTGGGTGTGGTGGGGACCCAGGGCTGCGCCCGCCGAGGGGTGACTGGGTAGGGCCTGGGGGCCGGGGCGGACGGCGAGTCGCCGGTGAGGCCGAGAATCTCAGCGTGTCCCTGAGAATCTGGGGCGCCCCTGCTGTCCCTGCTGCCAGCCCGGGGCAGAGGGCGGGGAGGCCAGTTCCCATCCCCCGCAGCCCGGAGCCCACACAGACCCAGGGCTTTGGGGAACAGGGTCCCAGGAGGCCCTGCCCATCGGGGAGCCCCGGGAGCTAGCGGAGGGGCAGAGCAGACGCCAGCCGTCCAGGTCTGGTGGCCGGAGCCGTGGGCGGCAGGCAGGAAGGGAGTCCCCGCAAGGCTCACCACACCCCAAGGTCAACCGCCAAGCCCTTGGGAGCGTCCAGGTCTCAGATAAGCCCAGGGCGACACCCAGGACGGCCCGGCAGGTAGAGGCGGCCGCTCTGAGCGCAGACTGGCCACGTCCGGGTTGTGGCTTGTCGCCGGGTGCCCCGGAGCAAACGCCCTCTCCTCTCTGGGTCTCGGTGGCCACGTGTGCGAGGCGGGGACGTCGCTGCCGCCACCGCAGGATCAGGGGTGACTGTGCAGGTGGAGCCCTTGGCCCAGCGCCGGGCACAGAGCAAGCGCGACAGACGCGGTGTATTTCCTGCCCCACCCTACTTCCCTCTGGGCCGCCCCATGCCCCAGTGTCCTGGGACTGCTCTCAGAGTCTGTGACACATCTGCACAGGCCGGGCCCCACCCCTGCCACATGCTCCCTCCTCCTTCCCCGTGCCCCTCCCTGGCAAACACAGAGGTCCATCCTGTGCTGGTCCCTGGACTGCTGGCTTCCAGCCATCATTTAGCCCTCACACGACGGGCTTAGCCAGAGATTCAGAGAGGAGTAAATTTATGGCTCTAATTCTCACTAAGATGTGAGTGACTGATATAGCTGAATCTCCAAAGGCAGCCACACATTCAAAAGGGAGGGATCCTCAAAGCCTTCAGCCAGGTGTATGGCCAAAGAAGTGGGGACAGATTCTCCAGCCTCCAGCTGGCTTTTCATTACACTTTTTACAATTTTTTTTTTCCCACAAAGCCACCCACTTCAGTGGACTTGGGGTCAAATCAGGGCTGGGGCTTCTTCTAGCTTTGTGACTCAGAAAATGGCACTTTCCTGCACTTCTCTGAGCCCTCAGTGTTCTCATCTGTGAAACGGAGAGAAACAATGCCTTCTGATGGCCGGATGTGGAACCTAAAATCCCAGAGTTCCGAAGCAAAAGCCAGAGCCCCACAGGGTGGAGGCCCAGTCCTGTCTGGGTACACGGGCAGGAGGTGGTGAGGAACTCAACTTACCTAGAGCGCCTTTAGCTGCAGCAGGCCAGAGACAGCAAGTCTCAGGGCCAGCCTGACCCTTGGGGATGCCCAGTTCCCAGCTCTGCCCTTCTAGTTCGGGAACAGGACAAAGCTCGGCCAGCCCAGCCGCTTCCTGCGCACGCCCCTCCCAGGGCAGCGGCATCCTCCACAACTGGTCTTTGACCCAACATCCTGCTGCGGTCCTGCCCTAAGGCCCCATGGCAGGGACTAAGGTGTGTGCCGTCCACGATCCTCCCAGCCATCTTACAGGCGGGGAAACTGAGGCCCACAGGAGGACAATGACTTGCCAGCGCAAGGCTGCACACGCCAGCACCTCCTTTGCGCGTGGAACTCGGACAGAAGGAAAGGAAGCCGATGCATGTCGGTCCCATCTATTTTTGATTACCGCCTCCTACCACTGAAGGGTGGATCCGGTCCACAAACTCCCCAGTGTTCCAACACTGGGGCCCGCAGGGACCTCACCCCCACGGCCCCCAGGCGAGGGGAGACAGAGTCAGACACGGATGCCCCCAGCTCAGGGGGCAGGGCTGGGACGGAGGCTGGGAGAGCCCGAGGGGTGGTGAGGACTCCCCGCAGGGAAGCAGGGCAGGGGCCCAGTGGGAGTCCTCCCAGCAGAAAGAGGAGAGGAGGGCTGCCCGGCGGTGGGCACAGCACTGCCCACTAGCCCAGAAACCAGCCTGGATTCAAACCCATCTGTGTGGCCTCGGGCAAGTCCCTTCCCCTTCATCCAGGGTCTCAGTCTGCCCTCCTGCTGCATGGGATTTCGGTGAGACAGAATTTGTAACACGCCTGCCACATTCCAAATGCCCGATAGCCCTCTTGTGTAAACGCTGCCAAAAAAGTTGTCCAAACTCCAAACTGTCTTTAAACCCTGACGAATCCAGAGCTGCCAAATTTGTTCTCACTCTTCCTATATGTTAAGAGAGTCCTGTGCGGGGCACACAGTTGGTGCCCGGTTAATGCTGTGATCCACAGACCTGGAAGGAAGTCGGGTGGACGCTGGGTCAGGGCTGACCTGTGAAACGTCTTTCTGGAAATTGGCTCATTTTCTCAGTCCAGGCAGAAGTTCAGAAACAGCTGCCGGGGTGCTCAGAGACCACCACATCAAGGCTTCCATCCTGCAGATCGGTAAACTGAGGCCAGAATAGGAAACGGGTCGGGCTTCCAGGCTTCCCGTCTGCCACCCCAAACCTCCTGGAGGTCAAGGTCAGGCCCTGTAGACCATGACTTTGGCTGGAGCTGCTATCAGCCCTGGGTTGGGCCCCATCACCTGCTCCCGGCATCGTTGGGGTGCCCCGGGGAACTTCAGACAGATCGGCCCTCCCTGCTGTCTGCAGCACCTCAGCCAGAGACCCCTGCAGGGCACCTCAGAGACTTCAGCCGTCACCCTCCCCCAACGGCTCCCCCATCCCCCAGCTCAGCGTAGATGATTGATACTGCCTTGAGCCTTATAAGAGCCGGCGCTGGTGTGCGCCTGCAGACACGCAGAGCACCTGGTACGTTTTGCACGTCGTCTCTGGGGTGAGCGCATGACCCAGACCAGATCCGGAGCTTGGTCTAGCTGCAGGCGCAGCTTTTGTAAAATACCCTCTTCTTCGGGAAGGAAGAGAAGAGAAGCAAGTTACAGAGGAAGGAAAGCCAGACTGCTGTGAGGGACAGACATCGCCCCGGTCGGCTCAGGCATTTATAACGGAACACCATAAACTTGCTGGCCTAAACAAGAGACATTTGTTGCTCAGGGTTCTGGAGACTGGACGTCCAAGATCAAGGTGCCGGCAGATTTGGTGCCTGGCGAAGGCTCTCTAGGTGCCTTGTGGACAGCCGCCACCTCGCTGTGTCCTTACATGGAGCAGGATGAACGAGCTCTGGTCTCTTCCTCTTCTTACAAGGGCGCTAATCCCATCACGGGGGCTCCACACCCGTGACCTCACCTAAACCGAACCACCTCCCGAAAGCCCTCACCTCCAATCACCAACGCACTGGAGATGAGGGCTTCAGGATATGAATTTGGGGGTGGAGACAAAGCATTCAGTCCATAACAGGCTCATGCGCAGAAGTGGGTTCAAATCCTACACTGTGTGACCTGGGGAAAGTCACTCCACCTCTCTGGGCCTCCTGCCGTGAGGAGGCAGGAGAACGCAGGTGGGCCCAGTGGGGTTGCCTGGCTGCCCTGGGATAATGGACACGAGTCAGATCAAGCATGAGCTGGATGGCACCACCCCAGCCCAGAGAGGGGGCTGTGGTTCATATCCCACAGACCTGAGCTTCTCAGACTGGGGGTGGGGAGCAGACTTGAAGGAAAAACAGGAAGGACTGAAAATTGGGGGAAGGCAGGGGACATTTTTATTACAATGAGCACACCAAATAGGCAAACACTTAAAAGGTTTAACCTGAGCCTCCAAAGCAAGTGATCCTTGAGAGATGGGTCTCTTCTAGCCAAGCCCAGGAAACCCAGAAGGGGGCCTAGGTCTAAGCCCTTTAGTGCTCCAGGGTATTTTGGTGAGACAGTCTAAGCACCATTGCCTTGGGCAATGGGGAGCCATAGCAGGTTCTAGGCAGGGGGAAGGGCAGACATTCTCCTTAGAAAGTTTCTCTGCTTGCTGGGAGGTGGGCAGAACTAGAGGGAGATAGGCTGAGGGTGGGTAGTGGGGGAATGAGACCCTCTTTCTTCCACTTAATCCAGGATGGCGGGGAGCCTGCACCCCTGAAACTGGAATGCAAAATTGAACGTGTTTGGGGCAAACGTGCAGGCACTTCGATTTCCCAGAACTGTAAATGAGTCCCCAAGCGCACTGGGGACTCTAATAAGGATAAGAACAGCCGGTCCCCAGGACGAGGGAGGAAGATGTGAACGCCGTATTAACCTGCAGCATTTATTGAATGGTGCACATTATTGTTAACCTACTTTACAGATGGGGAAACTGAGCCCAGAGAGAGAGAGAGAGACCGAGGACTCTGTGACTGTGGGGGACACCCCTGCACCTCGGGGCCGTGGCCCCGGGCTGATGCGTCCCCCCCTCGTCTGTCCCCAGGTGGAGGAGGAGCTGACGCACTTCCAGAAGAAGCTGAAAGGGACGGAGGACGAGCTGGAGAAATACTCCGAGAACCTGAAGGAAGCGCAGGAGAAGCTGGAGCTGACGGAGAAGAAGGCCTCCGACGTACGTGCGCAGCGCCGGGCAGGACCCCGGGCTCGGGCGGGCGGGAAGCGCCGCGGGAGGAAGAGGAGGAGGAGGAGGAGGAAGAGGAGGAGGAGGAGGAGGAGGAGGCGGTGCCTCCCGGCGCTTTCTCCAAATAAGTCCCGAAAAGGGGCACTTTCCAGCAGCCGCGGCCCGCGGTGCCGACGTCAGGCCCTCCCCCAGCGGTGCTGACGTCGGCGGCCCGGCCGGGTGACCTCACCGCCCGACGGCAGCCGGGCCGGGGGCGGGGAGGGGCGGGGGCGGCCCGGCGCAGGCAAAGGCTCGCGGGCCGGGGC
>CAUYSK010058503.1:0-44359 GCA_963575035.1 Avahi laniger
TTTTTTTTTTAATTTTTTTTTATTTATTTCAGCATATTATGGGGGTACAGATGTTTCTGTTACATATGTTGCCCTTGCCCCCACCTCCCTCCCTAAGTCCGAGTTTCAATTATGTCCATGATTTGGGTGGTGCACATTGCACTCTTTGTGCATGCATATACCCCTCCTCTCCTCCCTCCTCCCCCCTCCCTCCTCCCCCCGCCCAACGTCCAATAGATGTTATTCTTATATGTGCATTTGTAGGCACAAATTCTTTAATGCAATTCAGGAGCTTTCAAAATCCAGCTTCCAGTTTGAGAATCCCTGTTTAGAGACTTCTGATATAGAAAGAAGGAAAGAAGGAGTGGAAGGAGGGAGGGAGAGAGGGAGGAAGGAATAAAAGCAGGCAGGTAAAAACAAAGTTCAAGTGCTACAAAGTGTGAAATATATAACCTGATATATTTAATCCCAATGAGCAGTAGAAGATAGTACAATTGGAAGGAAATTTCATTGAAAATAAACTGTTCTTCATTAACAGATTGAGCTGCTACTGTTAGAAAGAGATGTGTCTATGTTTAGTTTCCTCAGTTAAGTTTTAAATCTCTTTCAGACAGTAACCATACCTTTTCTTTCACTTATATTTCCCAAAGAGTGTAGTACAGTTTTACCCACCCAGTACTCACCAGGCATGGTCTGGTTGAATGAATGAATGAATGAGCTAATTTTAAATACCATGTATTAGTAGCTGCTACAGTTAGCAGAAATGCTAGCACACTAGATTAATTCTTCATGCAAAATTTGCTGTGACAATGTTATCTATAATTGTAGTTTTTGTAATCGAATAAGTGAAATATATTCAACCATAAATTTTTAGTATATCAAAGCCTTACTATAACAATATATTACTGATCAATGCTGGCTGATTTTATTATAGGTAAAATTATAAAAGGTATTGGTATTGTCAAGAACTCAATTCACTTAAATAGTATTTTAAAATGCAGATTGTAATGGATTTTCAAAGTGAGAATAGTTCATGACAAAAATTAATATTTATAATAATATCTCTTTTCATGCTTGTGTTGACTATGATTTTTTTGGACAAGATTTTGTTTTTATGGTTGAATAGTATTTCATTGTGTGTGTGTATGTATGTATCTGTCTCACATTTTCTTTATTCATTTATCAGTCAATGGACACTTATGTTGATTACATATCTTGGCTATTATAAATAATGTGAGAGTGCAGATATCTCTTCAATATATTGATTTTCTTTCCTTTAGATATGTAACTAGTAGTTCTATTTCTAATTTTTTGAGAAACCTCCATAGCGTTTTCCATAATGGTTATGTTAATTTATATTCCTTCAGTGTGCAAGGTTCTTCCCTTTTTTCCACATCCTTGCCAACACTTGTTATCTTTTGTCTTTTTGATCAGCAGTCCCCAGACTTTTTGGCACCAGGGACCAGTTTCATGGAAGGCAAGTTGTCCCTGGACCAGGTGGGAGAGGGGTGGTTTCAGGATGATTCAAACACGTTACATTTACTTTGCAGTCAAACCTCTGTGCTAATGATAATCTGTATTTGTAGCTGCTCCCCAGTGCTAGCATCACTGCCTCAGCTCCACCTCAGATCATCAGACATTAGATTCCCATAAGGAGCACACGTGCAACCTAGATACTCACTTGTACAATTTACAGTAGGGTTCATGCTCCTATAAGAATCTAATGCCGCTGCTGCTCTGACAGGAGGTGGAGCTTGTTTTGTGCTGAGAGTGATGGGGAGCGGCTGTAAATACGGATGAAGCTTTGCTCATTTGCCAGCTGTTCACCTCCTGCTGTGCAGCCCAGTTCCTATCAGGCCATGGACCCACAGCCCTGGGATTGGGCACTGCAGTTTTTGATAATTGCCATTCTACCAGATGTGAGGTGATATCTCATGGTGGTTTTAATTTGCATTTCTCTGATGATTAGTGATGTTGAGCACTTTTTCATATACCTGCTGGCCATTTGTATGTCTTCTTTTGAGAAATATCTATTTCTTTTTTAAGAGACAGTCTCTCTCTGTTACCCAGGCTGGAGTGCAGTAGCACAATTATGGCTCACTGCAGCCTTGAACTCCTGGGCTCAAGCAGTCCTCCCACCTCAGCCTCCCCAAGCACTGGGATTATAGGAACTGAGCCTCTGCACTTGGCCTCTTTGCCAGTTTTTTAATTGGATTATTTGTCTGCCTGCTATTGAGTTGTTTGACTTTCTCATATGTGATGGGCATGAGCCACTTAATCAGATGTACGGTTTGAAAATATTTTCTCCCATTCCATAGGTTATCTCTTCATTTTGTTGATTCTTTCTTTTGCTGTGAAAGCTTTTCAGTTTGATGTAATCTCACTTGTCTATTTTTGCTTTTGTTTCCTTTGCCTTTGGGGTCACTTCCAAAAAAATCATTCCCCAGAGCCCAGACTAATATCATGGAGCTTTTCCTCTATGTTTTCTTCTAGTAGTTTTACAGTTTTGGGTCTTATGTTTTAAGTGTTTAATCCATTTTCAGTTGATTTTTGTGTATGGTATAAGATAAGGGTCTATTTCATTCTTCTGCATGTGAATATCCAGTATTTCCAGTGCCATTTATTGATGAGATTATCCCTTCCCCATTGTGCTCTCTTGGAAATCAATTGGCTATAAATAAATGCCTAGATTTATTTCTGAACTGTGTTCTGTTCCATTGGTCTATGCTTCTGTTTTTATGCCAGTACCATGCCGTTTTGATTACCACGGCTTTGTAGTTTTGTGGTATCTATATGTGCATGTGTGTGTGTGTGTGTGTGTGTGTGTGTGTGTGTGTGTATTTAGATATAGGATAACACTCTGTCACCCAGACTGGAGTGCAGCAGTGTGATCATAACTCACTGCAGCCTCCATCTCCTGGGCTCAAGTGATCTTCTTGCCTCAGCCTTCTGAGTAACTGGGACAACAGGCACACACTAACATGCCTGGCTAATTTTTATTTCACTTTTTAGAGACAGGGTCTACTCTCTTTTGCTCAGGCTCATCTCAAACTCCTGGTTTCAAGTGACTCTCCCATTTCAGCCTCTTGAGTTGCTGGGGTTACAGGTGTGAACCACCATATTCTGCTCTGTGGTCAGCTAGTGTGATGCCTTCAGTTTTGTTCTTTGTGCCAAAGATTTCTTTGTCTATTTGAGGTCTGACAAGAATATTTTTGTTCATGCACTATCCAAAAAGTACTATTATTCGTGTTTTACAGTGTAGACATCAAACAGCCACATACAGCATAGTCTAAAGCCAGACTGACTCAGTTCAAACCCAAGCCCTCCTTCCTTGTGGACTGTGTGACCGAGCATGTGACTTAAGCCTCTGTGCTTCAGTTTCTCATCACTAAAGTGAAGATGAAAATAATACCTATCTCACAGAGTTGTTATGAGAATGAAACATATTAATACAAATCAGTGAGAACTGAGCCTGGCACATATGAAGTGCTACATAGATGTGATAAATTTGACCTATCAACACTTCTCAACTCTTTAATTAAACAGAACTGTCCAAAATGACCTCAGTAAACAAAATGTTAAAAGTTAGTTGCCCTATTTAAAAAACTTTTTCATCTTCAAACTGATACATTTTGAAATTTTTAGGGCTTCTTTCCCAATTTTCTTCTTCATTCGAGAACTTTAAAAAACATAGGAACTTTAAAGAAAAGTAATATAAAAAGACAGTAGTCAATATTTTTTTAAAAAACAAAAATGTAATTAGGAGCTCAACCCAAGGAAAGAAATATTGACTGGTCAGGCAGAGCTGTGGCAAATGGAGTTACATCTAAAAATAAAATTGTTGGAGATATTTTGGCTTTGGGTGTATATTCTATTGAGGTACATTTAACTGTGGTATAAAACTGATGAGGAGATATCCTAATTTTAAAAGAATTATGAACAGTTGCTAAACAATATAGTTAATAGAAAACATTGTAAGTCTGCTATTAAGGATGTCATCATTGTGTGGGGAAAATGGTATTTTAAATTCTTTTGCACTATCTCTTATATATGAGTATATTTAGTCATTATTGCTCAGAAAAATAAAATACAGTTATTTATTTTTGAAATATATTTAATGGTTTTGCTTCTACGTAGCACCAACTTATTTGCTGACTTAATTCCTCAACATCTTTGTGTTCTGTGTAAAGTGTCCTTTCTCTTATTGTTTTCAGAAACAAATAAAAACATATTTCAGACCCACTAAATAATATTAAATAGATGTTTGCTGCTAATTAGTGTATGGTTTGAATTGTAATTATGTCATCCAAAGTGACTTATAAATATAGTCTAGTTAAAATGTGATTCGGTCTTCAGTCATTCACAGAGGCATACATTCATTATTATTCATGTAGGGTTCTCTGATTTGAGCTCTACATGTAATCCAGGAAAAGATGGAGGGATTTTACTTTTATTGTCATGATTTAATATAGCAGATCCTTTAGTTATCTTCCTATACTAATCCAGGGATTGTTATAACTTCTTAGAGGCTGTTATTTGATTTTTAAATCAGTCTGTTTATCATACCAGCCCATAGCAGCATGTAAATGCAAGCCGTTAGAGGAAGATGCCACATCTTTCTTCTTATGCAACAATCAACATGTTTCTGTATTGTCCAAATTTTAGTTTAACTTTAGAGGAACCTCTGTTTCGGATATTTGATATGTTACTACTTTAAAACTGTGATCCATGCCTCCTGTTAATCTAAATTATAAGGAAACAAACGAATTAAGTCCTATAAGCCTATTCAAAAGTCCCTGCTGTGTGACTGGCACTGTGCAGTGCTAGGAGTTTTGCCTTGAATAGGACAGTTATGATATCCTGCCCTCAAGGATCTTCTGACCAGAAGAAAATGCGGATATTTAAAAAGGAGGCGCTGTAATGACGAAAGTGTGGATGATGACTACGGAAGTTTTGACTGCACAGAGGTGAAAGAGAGACGTGTCATGCTCTAGGTAGTCTAGGAAGCTCCTTCCACACCCCAAACCACAGAAGGCTTAGAGTAGTGTTTTCTAAAGCTAGGAAGTAAGAGAAAGCACGATGACATAAAGGAACTGCAAGATGAGAAATAGGGAGTAGCAGAGAGCACAATGAGCAATGCAGTTAGCAGGCACCAGATTGGAGAGGGCCCTGTGCACCTGTTAAAAATGTTTTCTGTAGACTTGTGGTGTGAGGGGCACAGTTTGATGTGACTGGATTTGCATTTTTACAAGATGACTCTGGATGTGGGTGGGGAATGCATTGGACAAGAATAAGACTGGAAGCAGGAGATGTATGTGTAGCCCACGTTCGTGGTCCAGGGGAGAGATCAAGACAGCCTCAGGGCGGAGCCAAGTTCTAATATTCGGGAAATGGACTTGAGGACAGGATGGTGACTCTGATTGGTGGAAGGGAGGGCACGTGACAGGGGTCTTGCGTATGAGGGCCTCCATATGGGTTCCAGCTTTGCTTTCACATCACCCTTCTTATGACTTTTCATCTGATCTTAAAAGATATCATGTTATATTACCTCGAATAACAACTTGAATAACCTTTCAACAAAAGGACACAGCTTTCGGGAAACGTGTTGAGGTAGGAGTTACCATCATACTGCTAGGCATCTTGCTAAGTTTCTGCCCAAAGTAGAATGATGTGGCAACATCATCAGAGTTGAGAGCTGTTCCGGGGATGGATCAATAGAATCTAGTCATTTACGGTATGTTAGGGATAATTCCTAGGTTTCTAGCTTTGGAGTTTCAGTGCATGGTGGTGTCATTTAAAAAACGTTGAGGAAGACCAGGGAGAGATAATGAATTTAATTTCAAATATGCTGAATTTTAGGTGCCTGCAAAACATCCAAATGAAGATGTGGAAGGCAGTATGATATGGTAGCCTAGAGTCAAGAGGGCAGGTTTGAGTGTTGTTTCTATATAGGTAGTGCCCGAAATAACACATAAATAAAGGAGAAGGCCTAGGGTGGATTGTGAGGAATTCAAAATTTAAGGGTCTGATCAAGGAGGCTAGCAGCTCAGAAGCCAAGGGGAAAGGTGTTTTGAGGAAGTAAGAGTGTTTAGTAGTGACAGATATGCCATGGAATTAGGTAAAAGAAGGGATATGTCCATCAGTGTGTACTAGTTTTATCATCATGAAGAGTTGCAGTGGATTGTAATTGGCTGAGTAATAAATCAGAGACAATTTTGAGATGTTTTGCAGTGAATCCATGTTAAGCAATGAGACTGTAAATATACCAATATGATATGAAGTTTTCTGGGTCCACCTGGCGTTAAAATTAACCTTTAAAAGTTTAGCTATGGATAAATCTTTCTCAAATGCTTCATTGCTGTGGCATCAGGTTTCATATTCACAATCACTGCAGAGTCCTAAGAACCTGATGTGAGTCTTTGATGCCAATGCACCCTTCCCTCATTGGCTGCTTCTTCTCCTCAGTGGGTGAGGTTAGATTAATGCTGTTGCACATGTGCTGTGGGGAACTTCAAAGAACTCTATGTATGCAATTTAACGTTCATAGCCAGAGCTAACATGGTCTATGGTCTAGGCCTCACCAGCTCAATCCACAATACCAGTGGGATTTTCTCAGCCAGTGTTATATTATAATCAATGATTTTTGAAAAGGTTTTTCTCAGATTTCTCTCTTGAGATAAATAAAATCTTTTATTCTCAGGCCACCTAATGCAGAGTTGGAGAAACTTTGCTTGTTGGGATTATGTCCAGGAAGTAAGGATCACAGAAATGTTCACTCTTATGGGTTACCATGTCAAAACAATTTCCTTTAGGAAGCAAAAGACCCAAACTGCCAAATTTAGTTTCCCTTTGCTTCCTTCTTCACTGTGTTTACTCTAAATATCATGAGATATTTTGCTTTCTTCTTACTACTTTTTAAGAGTATAGCTATATTGAATCTAGTCATTCAAAAAGAAGTTAAGCTATGTTGGATTGTTGAGATTCTAAGATTTTATTTAAATTCAGTAATCTGATCTATTATAGGGGTAAGGGTTAGAAAGGACATCTGGTCTTCAGGAACTAATTGTTAAGTTTACATAGTTTCTATGTTCATTATTCTGCTATAACTGATCTTAATATTCACCTTAGTGAAAACCTCCTCACTTTTCTGGTTCATTTAAGAAGAGGAAAATTGGATGGTTATAAATGAGTATTTTTATTTATTCTATGGAAATTTGTTTCCAGTAATCAAAGTCATTGGCATTTTTTTAAGTGTGTGCTTTCATTTTGTGAATTACTTTGAAAGCTTTATTGGTATTTGAACATTGCCCACTTGTTCATCAGCTGTCAACGAATTCCAGAATTTGAGAAGAATATTTTACTCTTCCCTGTGATAAGCATTAGGTATGACTGAATAGGTGTAGAAAGTCTTTGTAGCCTAAGAAGGACATATTCATCTGTGAATATTGAAAGGCCAGACAGTCACTGTTCTAGGTATCTAAAATAATATTTTCTTTGGGAAAACTGCTGGGAAATTTATTATGTTAAAAATTAGAAATGGAGATGTTTAAGCAAGAGAACTAGAGTTGAGCTAGTAACTTTCAATTCTTTCTCTCTAGACTGGATTGTTTTCATTGTTTATGTAACCTTCAAACCTTTTGTATGTATTTAGAAAAATGCATTTCTTTTCCTTTAGACATACACTGAGTTTGCCAGCATCTCAGATTCCTGACTGCCACCCCTTTGGAGAACAATCTGTATATTCCCATCTTTCCATTCTGATTGTAGTGTTATCCCTAGGGACAAAGGCCTATCCTCCTCAACTTTGCACTGATCTCACCATTGGGAGTTTTCTGTTGTGTTTCTTTTGTATTTTTCTTTTCTTTCTTTTTTGTATTTTATACATGAAAAAGAGAATAGTTTAAATTTTTGAAGCTTTTTTTGCAGGTTTCTTTACATCATTATTAAATATTCTTTTCCCTAAAGTGACAGCAAATTTAAAATTGAGTAAAAAGAAGGATTTTTTTAAAAAATGTTTTATTATAGAACTCAGGTTATCGTTTATCATTTCTTTAGTGGTCACATTTTTCATATACATATAGGTTATGTTCAGAGAAACCACTTCCAGAATTTCCTATAGGGTAGAGAAATTTGGTGTGAATTGCCAATCTTACTCTGCTTTGCTCAGTGAAAATCTAAGTGCCTAAACTTAGGCTTTGTAATCTTTTCATAATCAGGTCAAATAAAATTCTGAGTGCTCAGAATTACAGATTGGGTATGTTATAAAGATTAAGGGTTGTCCTTTTTTATGCATTCCATCCAACACTAACACATTATGGACCCCTTATATTTGTTACCTTGACAGCATTTGTGAGTAAAATAATTTGGAATTAATGTTTTAAAATTATTACATTTAGAAATGTCTGAAATGTAGTAAAAGTTTGTCAACTCAACTTATTTTGAAGCAAAATATTCATCTTGAGCAAATGCCTAAGAATTCCCATATTTTCTGAATTCTGGTAGCTATTTAAAATCTATGCTATTTACTTTTCATAACTGTCATGTAATAGTTATTTAGGAGGTTAACTGTAAGTTGATTTGTATTGCTATAAAATTTGTTTTCAGTTAATGTGATATAGTGCAATGTAGATGGAAATAGCAGACTGCATGTTTTCATTGTCTTAACATAAAATTCACTCAGTATATTGATTGAGTAAATGAAATACACTTTATAAGAGATCAAAAGAAATTGTTTTGTAGTGAAAACACAATACACCTTTACAATGTATAAAATATAAGTCTGCTATCTTGGAAAGTATAATTAACTGCTTTTGACCATTGTATTTCATTTTCCATTATATTTTAAACTACTGAAGCAATAATTTACTTCTTTGTGTTTTAATAACTTAAGAAAGTGAAAGAATCTTCTCAAAATACCCATCTTAGTGTAAATTAGTTTCTAACATGAAGGTATCTGGCTAAATGCTTATTGCAGTTACAGTAATTTAAGAAAATCATAACAGAATGGTTAAAATCTGCAACTCTGGATTTCAGAAGCATAAGTCTACCACTTTATACGTGACACAGGGTGCATATAAAGACAATTGACTTACTGCTCTAAATTACATTTTTGTTACATGTCAAAAAGATAATGAAAGCATCCTGAGGGCAGGCCTTGTGTCTATTTTATTCACTGCTGTATTCATAGTGCCTGGCAAACCCTCAATAAATAATAAATGAGTTAATAGATGAATCCCTGTACCATATGGCTCAGTTTAAAAAGAATAATTAATTAGAAGTAAAATAAATAGACAAGTGTATATATACCTTAATACATGACATTTAATTGATCAACTAATGGGAATCACTTTTATGATTCTTCCATGCCAACTCCAAGAATAAATATGTAAAGTGACCCCAAATTTAATACTATATGTGCCAATGTCAAAATTCAGTAAAAGGAACAATGAGATTTAGCAATTAATTTGGTTACTAATTTTGTTGAGTATAATTTTAAGTAATATTTACAAACTATCTAAAAGAGTCAACAAGTTCTGTACTGAGGTAAATTTTCCTTCTCCAATCAGACACCATATATGAATTAAACTGTCTACAAGATAATAATACATTTTATAACTGGAATGCGGACAACTTCTCTGGGTTTCAGACTAATATGAAAAATTTAACATTCATCCAATTTCTGAAGTTTGTCTTATATATGCGGATTAAGTAATACTGCTTTTCATAAAGGAAATGGAGTGGCTTTAAGAAAAAACTTGAAGAATAAATCCTCAAAATCTCTGTTGATGCAGCTGTTCTACCATGTGTAACAAACATCTGAATATGCTTCTTGAATGTGCTCATTATTTGATAGTTGCATGTCACATGAGGAACATAGCTTGCATGAATGCTCCCTGGGAATTATGACTCACAGATAAATTTATTACTTTTCCTGATATCCATTAAATTGCAATAACAGACTTTATGTTTCAGACATGGGGGTTAATTTGGAAAAAGTGTTGCCATTACACCTTTGGATATCTCAGAAAGCAGAAATAATCATTTTCCCTTGAGAAATCATCCAACCCAAACAACAGCAATAAAATTTTAAGGAGGAAACCATGCCAGTTCTTTACTGATGGTCAGAAGTTTCATTGAGGGTACTGATGACCTTAATGATTGTGACTGTTGTTTTCCAGTATGGTGTTAAGTTAAAAGCCATTCATTCAACGATATTGAACAAACAGTATGCTTAAATACTTTTGAATTTAATTTAGTTGAAAATACCTTTCATTAAGGAATGGTTCTCCTCATTCTAAGAGGACCGTCCTCTTTAACCACACATATGGCTTAGGCGGGGGCAACCTATGGGGCAGTGAAATAAACTGAATTAGCCCTGCCAGTTGGGGAGAGAGATGCCACTCTACTGTGCAAAGCATTGTGCTAGACACTGGGAAGGGACAGTGATGAGTTGTTTTCAACTACTTGAAAGAATGGTAGGCAGATTACAATGGCTACACAACTCTGACTGTATCTTGACCACTTCCACTTACAGGATTTTAGAGGGTTCTACTGTTTTTAGGATGATACCAGAATCCTTAACATGACCTACAAGGCTACTTTTATGTTCCAGGGTTCACCTGCCTCTCCAGACTCAGCTCACACTGCTCTCTGCTTTGCCACCTGAGTTCTAGGCACATGTCCCTTTCAGACCAATCTCCTTGTCTTGCTCTCTCAGACAACAGAGGCTCTGCCTCTGTCTTCTCTCTTTTCACCAAGTTTGGCTCATATTCTTCACATTTGAGAAAAGTGTGTCACTTCCTCAGGGAAATCTCCCAGCACTTTCCTTAATAGGTGAAAACCTCATGCTATCATGTACTCCCCTTTATGACACGTATCACATCATAATTTTACATTTATTTATGCATTTGTTTATTATCTGTCTCAAAGACTGAACTGTAAAGACTGTGGAGCAAGGATATTATCTGCTTTTAGTCAACCTTTTATCTCTGGGGCCTAGCACAGTGCTTGACACATAGTGAGCACTCAATAAATATTTATTCCATATTTAAAGGCATAAATAAACAAATGAATAACATGATCTCTATGAGAAAATGCTATGTTCAATAAGAGAAGTAATGGCAAAGCACTATGGGAGTTCAGAGAAATAAATGAATTCCTCAAATGATTATTAAGTCATTCAATATAAAATGTCCGATTTCGAATCAAAAGTTTAGTTTATTATATCTCAGACAAGAAGCAGTACAATTAATCAAAGTATGCACCTAAACTATTGACACAGTTTTGCCATCTTAAAGGTAGCTCGTTTATGCCAGCAGCGAAGAAACCTGGAGAGTGAGTGGCAATGAAATCACAAAAGACATTTTCCACAGCTTGTTGAGAATTGAATATTTTTCCTTGCAAGAAGTGGTCCAAAGCCTGGAAGTAGTGGTAGTTGGTGCAAGGTCTGGTGAATACGGTAGATGACAGAGAGTTTCCAAGTCCAGCTTGTGTAGTTTGAGCAGCATTGTTTGTGCAGCATGTGGTCCAGCATTATCTTGCAAAAGGATTGGCCTGTCTCTATTGACCACTCGGCTGCTTAATCACAAGCATCCTCATCATTTCATCCAGTTGGTTGCAGTAGATATCTGCTGTAATCAGTTGACCAGATTTCATGAAACTGTAGTGGATAATACCAGCATTGTACCACCAAACAGACACCATTAGCTTTTTTCGATAACTATTTGGTTTTGGACTGTTTTGGGGTACTTCATCTTTATCCAATCATTGGGCAGAAAGCTTGTGATTGTCAAAAAGAATCCATTTTTCATCACACATAACAATATGGTATAGAAATAGTTGGCCTTTATGTCGTGACAGCAAAGAAAGACAAGCTTTGAGACGATTTCTCTTCTGACACTCATTTGATTCATGTGGAACCCATCTATCCAGCTTCTTTACCTTGACGATTTGTTTCAAATGGTCCAATATTGTTGGAATAGTAACGTCAGACTTTGCTGCTAATTCATGCGCAGGTTGAGATGGATTCACTTCGACTGCAACTTTCAGCTCATCATTATCCACCTTGGTCTCAGGTCACCCATGTTGTTCATTTTCAAGATTAAAATCACCAGAACGGAACTTCTCAAACCATCAATATACTGTGTATTCATTAGCCACATCCTCTCTAAACACTTCATTGATATTTTGAGCTGTCTGTGTTTCATTGGTTCCACGACAGAACTCACATTAAAAAATAAGACGAATTTTTGACTTATCCATGGTTTCACAAAAATTGGTCTAAAAAATATTTGAAAGATAATCACAAGCCAAATTGTGCATTTGAGAGACTGAGGATGTATCTTCACCATAAACAGAACAAGAAATGTCGAAGTGAGATGTCAGAGATAGCAAGTATCAAACTTAGTACTTAAGGAAATCGGACATTTCATACTTAATAACCTACTACATCTAAAATACATGAAGGTGACAACTATTACTGTATTCTGTGAAGAAGGCAGAGGCTGAAAATTTGCCCTATCAGATTGGATGATACAAACCTGAACAGTCCACGATTGTGAGCATCTGTCTTACATAGGGCACTTCACTAAACACTCCAGTGAATCACCTCATGTAAGAATTATATCCTCCATCATTGCCATAGATACTGATCGCCATAGGTGCTGATTCCATTAGGCCAAAGGGCTGTCTTGCAATTCTCATATTAAAATCCTCAGAGATTATTCTTTTGTCATTTGGAATAACTTTCTAATTTGCTAGAACTTCATTGGAGGAACACTGCATCTTATAATGGTCCTGAGAGTTTACCGGCAGTAGCACTCTGGTGTTGACAAGGTGAAAAGTGTTAATGCTGTAGTGTAAGTCATCACTTCTTCAAACCACTTAAACCCTTCTTGCTAATGAGCGTCTGCCATTCTCAGCCTACATCGGTCCCCAGTGCAGTCTCTAGGAGAAGAAAACCCTGAATGTGGATGGAACTAGAACTGCTGGAGTAGGGGTGGGGTGGCTGGCAAAACCCTCAAGTCTCCTGCAGCGCTTAGACCTCTGTCCCCTTCTCAGGCAGAGCTTCTGATCTAGCCACAAGAGAGAGCCCTGACTTCTGATACCCTCTGAAATCTCCTGGATTGTACCTTTTATTCAACAGGCAGAAGTTATCTTTCCATCATCATCTCTCGATAAATGTCCTGGAGTAACACAACCCTCCCAATGCTCTTCCCACGCCGTCACCCCCGTGGTGGTGATGACTGTGTTGCTGCTGGGGAAGACCTTTCTCAGGAAAAGGAGCGAGCTCTGTAGGCTCCGTGCCAACACCGTCCAGCTTACTCCATAAGCCAGCAGTTGTTGGGATGTTTTCTGCAGGGCAGAGCTCTTCTTCTTTAATCACTGGTAATAATGAAGTTTTTGTCGTATTAAAGGGGAAAGAAGAGAAGTGATTGAGAATAGTTTGAGAGGATGACTGTGCCGTCTCTCAGGTCCAGCGACAAGAGGACTACAATGGGTAGCTTTCAGAACTACATGTGGTCTTCCTTCCGAGGGAGTTGATTAAGCGACTCCGGATGAAATTGAAATCCTGTGATTTGACCTTTGTCTGGCCTGGGAGGGCTGCAATTCGCATAACAATTTCCTTTTGTTCTTTGTTTGGAGTTATTAATCCAACATGAGCCTCGAATTAATCAGGGATAGTGCATAGCTACATTTCTAATTCACAGCTCTGCTGCTTGTGTCTTTTTTAATTAAGGCCGAATGATAGCAGGCCTTAGCCCTGATTGCCACACTTGCTAACCACACATTGAGGGATGAAGAGGCTAAACAGGCAGAATGAGATTACTTCAAGGTTTCGCTTAATTGTTTTCTTCCTTTAAGTAAAGAGCTCTGCCTGAACATTGTTAATTCTGGGCTGGGAGAGTTCCTTTTGTGCGTATTACTTGTCTTGACTTTGGAATAGGGTGGAGAGAAACCTGGGTTTGGTTAGTATCCTCAGGTGCAGTGACCAAAGGGATCACTCAAGTCGCAATTTCATTTACTGATTTAAGCTACATCTCACATCTTCAGGGGGCACGAGAGGTTGGTTAATGGTGGGGCCCAAGTCAAAGAACTTTGACCCTTAGTTATCTACATATATGTAGAGTTTGGTGCCCTTGATGTGCTTAAGGACTGCTCAACATCGATTAGCCAACATTTTGTAGGAATAAATCAATTGAAAAATTATTCTAATGTGACTTACATTATTCCAGAACTCAGTGTCACATGGTTCTGTCTTTTATTTTGCTCCAAGGAATTTAATTACTGGAAGGACCTAATTATAGTTTAGCTTCACCAAACTGGCTTTGGCACACAATGTGGAACCCGGGATGTGTTCATGTGGGGGTTTAGTAATCACTTTTTTCCCATTGGTAAAAGTTACTGATTGCCTCCAATCCCTCAACTGTTTCTCCTGTTTTAGAAAAGAAATATAATGTACAGATCTAGATCACAATATGGTGAGTAAAACTGAACTCCAACTTAATGAGTTACCAACCCTCTCCTGGAAGAAAATGGTTCCTTACAGTGATCAGTCAGCTCTAGGGCACTGGGGACCTTTTATTAACCACTGTTGCAATGAACTTGTGAGGATCTTTGTACAACTGCACAGGTAACTTTTTCTTCGCTCCCAGTATCTCGCTAACCTGGGAGAAATTAACTCTTGCTTACTATATACTTTAGGCTTGAATCAAGAGGCAGAATGGAATAGACACAGCTATTCAGTTGCTGTATGAGCTTTTCTTTTCTGGAACTCAGGTCTTAGAATAAATAAATAATGAACAAACAACAAACAAATAACAGAAGGTTAGGCCGGATGATCCATATAGTTCCTTTCATCTTTAAAACTCTGTAATTCTTTATTTACATATTCCTTTTCAAATTCCAGATTTGGCAATTTATTTTTCTCATGTTTGTTTTGGCTCTATGAAAATTAGTAGGCCTCCACTGGTGGAGATGTCTATATGGTATCCATAGAATTAAAGGGTAGAAAAAGCATTTTAATTTAAGTACATTATTGTATTTTAAATTGGCCTCCTCTTATAACTGTGCTAAATGTTATATTGTGTTTATTACTTTTTGAGTAAGAATTATGTGTGAAAACGACTATTTTAGAGAACAGAATTCAATTTCTAGAGGAAAGGACATCGACCTGGGAGTCAGGGAACCTCAAGCCAGGTTATACCTCTGCTCTTAATTTATCGATGATCTTCAGTATTTAGATCTCATTTCCAACATAGGCAAAATTAAGGGGAATAGACCAAAGGTTCCTTCCAAGCTGGATTGTCAGTGATCCTAATAGTTTCTTCATAACTGGAACTTTGAAACTGATGCATCAGCTGTGTTGAAAATTGTGTTTTTCATTCCTTCAATATTTTCAGTTTTTTAGTGCTAGATAGATTAAAAACAACACAGGTAAAAAAAAAATTGTAAGTGAATGATATAAACAGCAACAAACTGCAAGGGAGAATGTACTTTCATCTGTATTTTAAATTCTACTTTTCACTTTTAGAATAAAAGTCAGCAAAGTGGACATGACCAGTGAGATTGGGCCGAAAAGAAGAATTTTGGGGAAAACAGGTGGTGGGAGCAGTTAATTGAGGATGAGAGTGATGTGAGTATGTGTCTAGGTTAAGAAGAATGAGCTGGCAGAACAGAAGATACCATAAGGTTCGGGGTGGGGAGAATTGATGGGCAAGACCCTGAGGTACTGTGAGTAGAGTGGATCCCAACGATTAGTGGGGGATCAATCTCAAACAGAGGGAAAGATGCTTGTACTCTGACCCTGCAGAGGTATTTTAAGGAGGGTTGCAGAAAAGGATGTGTGCATGGATGAGACAGGCAGTGCATCTCTGTGGGAAGTGGGGTCATCTGACAGTGAAGGTGACGGTGAAGTAAAGAAAGTGGGGAAGGTTTGGGACGGCAGTGAAAGCAAGTGAAAGGAGGTGACAAAGGACAACTAAGCAGAATCTTGACCAGGGTTAAGGCACAGGTGTGGCTGGGGTAGTGGCCCAATGTGTGCTGTTGCATGGATTTCTCCAGCTGTATTCAACTGCCCTGGGTCGGATGAGCAGAAGAGGCAGATTGTGGGGGTGATTCAGGATAGCAGCTTCGTGGGGAGGGATGTGCAGGGGTAAAGAGGAGTTGATATGCTTCAGTGTGTTGATCTTATTAATTCCTTAAACAATCTTAAAAGATCAACACAATTATTGGCAGTTTAAAGAGATAGGCTACAAGAGGTTAGATAATGCCTCAAAGTCAAACATTCTTGTCCCAGCACAGCATACAGTCAACCAATAGTTTAACACATTCTTTTTTATTTCCATCAAAAATATTATATTGAGTCATTCAATGAATTATATGGATGAGAATATTTCTTATAAGGTTCACATAAAACTCAAAGGTAAAACTGGGTTTTGTGAGTAGATCTCATTTTATAGTAAATGTCAAATTTATGGAAAATCTAGAAGCAGAAACCCAGATATTTATGACCACCAATCCTTGGCTTTTAGCACTGTGTCACAGCCTTTTGCTCTCTTTCTCTCTTGGCTGAGATTCAATTTTTTTTTTAAATCATTGGAAAAGGTTGATAGTCCTATTGCAAGTCAAGATATTATGGCCACATTTCTAAAAGGCGGATGCCAAACTCTTTGGGGTTGTGATACACCCAGATGGTCTTCTTTTTTTGCATTTCTGCAAATGTTATTACCAAATACAACAATTTTTCCTCCAAAGTCATTAGAGCCCATTTGGCACCTTCTCTAATCTGTCCTACTTGTTACCTTTTAATTACCCTGTGAGGGGATCTAGTTGTCTTGTTGTTGCTGAGGGCCAAATGACCAAGGGGTTAATGCTTTTTCTGTCCCTGGCCAATTGCTTTTTAGTCACTAGTTATTTATGGGGAAGTCCAGGGGCCATTAGTTCTCAAGTATGTGCAGCTGTACTCTTCACAATTACTAGTCCATAAGCAAATGTGGACTTACTTTTTGTGTACGGTTGTTTTTTTTTTCCCTGATTGGTTAGACAATCTGTTGCCATTTATGAATGATTCTTGTTGATGCAAAACATGGCATTGCATTCTGTTTTATTATTTGGATTCCATGTTTCATGGGATGCTGCGGTCTCGATTCAGACAAGGCATGAGGGTATGCACCTCCAGTCACTGGTGACAAATTGCTCCTGTATAGCAAAATGTCCGTTCTCTCCCACCGCATGTTAGCTGCACCATTCTCCCCTAAATCAGCATAGGTGCTGATGATCCTCATTGTGAAATCAGTGACTGGTAGGCCTTGGCCTTTCTTCCTCATGCTCTGTTCTTTTGGACATAAGGTAGAGATTACTATTAATGGTTCTTTCAGTTTCTAGGAGCCCCTCCCTCTGTGCTGTCTTACTGTGATTTTTTTTTTTTCTGCCCCCATTGAATGGTAGTCTTTGATGTCACACAAGAGAATACTGTTGGCTAACAGTCTGGAGGCTGCTTCATTTGAGCTAACCACCACATGAAAACAAATGTGATCCATCATATTTCATTAACTGGCTGTCTTCCTTTTGGGTGCCCTTTTTTGATGTCAGAGTTGCATCCTGACAGGGATCAGAAAGATATGTGTGATTAAGAACAGTAATAATGCTTATTGCATTGTATTATAAATTACCTTCCTGGGCCCTGCTACTTTATCAGCCCCACTGGCATTGGCTCCCGTACATTTTTGACTACTCAGTATATACAGTGTATTAGCGCAATGGAGATCATTATGTGGCCTGTATTTGAGTCATTTTTATTTAAGATGCCAAACAATAAGCTGTTGATTGGGGGAACAAGAGGCGAACAATAATGTTCTGTGTCACATAATACACCACCATTTTCCAGCTTTGCTTTAGAAGGGCCTTCTTTATTGTTTTTGTATAAAAATGGTTCTTAGGAGGAGGAATATTTTGCTGAGGTATGTCATTATTTTGCAAATTTCTATTATCTCATCATGTTGTCTTCATTGTAAATTGCAGCTAATTAGGAACCTAGTTAGAGCCCCAGCTTTGAGGCTGGCTTTTTTGTGAAAAGAGCCCACCGATTACCGCACTACAAGAGAGGAAGGGAGAGAAAAAGGAGATTAATCTGGTTACCTAGGCGACACTCGCTTCCATCTGCGAGGAACAATACATTTTTGTTTCCTTGGCTCAGTTCAGATCTGTTTTGTTTAGAGGGGGGAAAAAGGGAGAGAGAGAGAAAGAGAGAGACAGAAAGAGAAAGAAAGAGAGAGAGGGAAGGAAAAAACCTAGCTCCACAACAATGCTGAATTCTGTCTAGCCCAGGCTTATGGGCTTGACTCCTCTGCAAGTTAGGGGTCCAGGGGAGTGAGAAGATGAAAGAGATAAGCTCCAAAGTTGTCAAAGGTCATGACCTTGCCACACAAAGCCAGCAGTTTTACCTCTAAATCTCCTTCTCCCAAAAAGCACTTAATGAAATAATATACTGTGCTTTTCAATACCCTGTAGTCTATCTTAGGACTGCAAGGCCCCCAAATTGTGAATTTAAGGAGTCATTCTAAATTTCATACTAAATAAGCAGTGACTATCAGAAGGTACTTATGAGTCCAATTTTGTCTAAAGAAGTTCACTTAGACTTTTGTACCTTTTTTCCAAGTCACTTTCCCCAAATCTACCGTTTTAGTGTGGTAACACATAATGTTTAAGGTATGATTTGACTTTCCAATGAATAAAACAACCCTATTGAATCTACCCAAGATTGAGGCTTATTAGCCACTCAACTCCAGTTGCTTTTGTTGTACATGAAACTTTTAAGGCTTTAAAATAGGGTGGCCATTTACTTTGCTCAGGCGTGTGTGTGGTGCCGCCAGGGTGTTTGCTGCCTTTTCTTTAGTCACCAGAGAAAGGGCTGAGGATGGAACAGGAGCTGAAAGAGTCAGGGCTAAAAGGCTCAGAAATCTCAGGGCTTCTTCAGGCGAGTTGGCTACACCCGCAGCCTCTGAGGAGCATAACGCTTTGGCCATCATGTTCTCACTGGTTGGTGTGCCGTCACACGCAATGAGTAGTATCCGGGAGGGTTATGGGTGATGACATACAGTTAAAGGAGGGTCCAAGAGAGCAACGCTGGCTTCTCTGAGCTTTCCGGTCGTAGAATGCATTGATTAAATCAGAACAACTAGCTCATCTGATACTAGCTCATGGATACTAGTCCTGCAGTACCCATTCTTCACGCCCGTGAATGTCTCCTCATCGGTTCTCTTTCCAAAATACATTCCTAATAAAAGGGAAAGAAACCTTTTCGTAACGGTTCTCAGGTGCCTGTACACTAACAGACTAACAGACACTTCTCTTCAAAGGGTGTTACCCATCCCTCTTGTCTTATTTGCACATGGGAAAAGATACCCACCCAAATTTGATCCTGTGCTCATTGCTCATCCGGCCATCTAGAGCGTCTGTACTTTTTCTTATTCCCACTATATCCTTTGGGCAACTCCAAATGAGACATCTCATGTGAAATAGGCTTTGTAAGCCATCTTATAAATCTATGAAAAAAAATTTAAACTATGGAATTCTAATTCATTCTGATATTTGTTACATTTTATGGATTAACAACAACAAAATCTTGCTGCCTATCCCAAACTTAAGCCCTCAAAATGGTCCTCTGTTTGTTAAGTCCTTGTAGGAAATCAGATAAACTTTCCAATTTGCCCATCCATTCCTCAAATAAGACAAGATACACGTTAGTTCACTATACAGTAGACCCTCAACAAGAGTCTTCTCAAAGTATCCCTTTACTATATAAAGGACAAATTACCGAATACCACATTGTTATTAAAAGTTGGAGCAACTTTCTGAAGTTTGTGAAACCAAGGTTGCTCTTGATATGGCAAAGACTAAACATGCTAAACGTGTTTTAGAAATCCTCTTTTTTAAATAGACAAATGGAATGGTGTCTTCTTATCTGAAAATGAACATTTGGCATTAAAATTATTAAGGTGTTTTAAGCTTTGAGTGGCTGTGTTCTCAGGACCTCTTGTTTTTTTATGAAGAACTTTAGTAAGTTCATAGACATACATAGAAGTAGTTGTAGCAAATAAGCCAACGCAACTTAGAATAGCTTTCTTTACAGAAAGTGCTTGAGCTCTAATATGCACACACTAGGAAGACACGAGTATCTCTTCCCTCATCTGACTGCAGAGTGCATTCATCCAATTCCTGTTCTCAGCTTGACTAGAGTCACATGTGGAACCTCCTCCCTTTATAAAGGCTTTGATTGATAATATGCTAAGAAAGTAGGGAAATGAAAATGTGAAGGTGGTTTAGTATGTGCAGAAACATATTTTCGTTCATGTTGGATAAAACAGAAATTCTTTAACCATGCAATGTGTTAATCTCACATGGGAATGCAGTGTTCACCAGATGAGATGGCAATAACTACTTATCAATATGACTGTAGTTAATAGACAGTGAAGAAGGCTGCATCTACCTCACAGACTTAGGAAAGATTTGTACTCCCATAATGCATAAGTGGTATCTCTTGTCTTCAGCATTGATTTACCATGACTCAGTCAAGACCATAGGCTTATCCCTCTGGTTCAAAATGGATGTAGAGGAAAGAGTGCCACCTGCTGCTTTCTCATCCTAAAGCAAATCTGATTTCCTTGGAGGTTTCTCAGACAAGTTCAAGCAATACCTGGTATTATTTATTACATCATAAATGACAAGCACAAAGCCTAGATTTGTGGGGTTACAGTTTTGTGATCATGGAGTTATAAGGTTGATTTGGAGGAATACAAGGATTGATTATAAAATATTTTCATTCACTTTAAAATTGTCTACTTTCAAATATGGATTTCAAAAAGATTCAAATCCATCATTTCATCATTTTTCTACATCTTTCTTCTCATTAATTACATAGGAAATTGTGGACAATAGGAAAGTGACTTCCTTGTCATGTGAAATTTCCATTTCCTGAATTTCTTGACTCCTCCTCCCAGTGTGGAAAAACATGTCTAATGAAAGCTACCTTTGTGATGTTGGCTTGGAAACTGCCCTCGCCAGCATGACTTTTCTTCATTCTGTCTCGCAAGGGGACATACCTCATTCTAGTTGCCTGTGTCACTATGGAAGGAAATTGCTTAAAGTAAAATAAAAATAAACATCAACTTGTCCTCTAAATGACCCATTTACAAATTAAGATTCTAGAAATTTACCATTTCTGTCTTTCCTGCTGAAGTCTGTAATTTGATGAAATCTTGTGAGTCTTTAAAGAATTATTAGAATGTAATTGCTCACAAAATGTGGGAAGTTAGGAAAAGTGATGTGTGGCTAAGAAACACATGACTCTTTGGCTGTTGAATAAAAATTGAAGCCCTAGGAAGAAATTGCAACTGAATGTGATTCTGACATCTGACATATCAGTTTAACTTTTTTCTGCTACACTTGTATCAACAATTAATAGGAGAAAATAATATTTTTCTTAATCAAATGGCAGAGGGAATGGTTCATGCTAATACCCATTCTTTTAAAAATACTCCTCATTTAAGTGTAATTTAAAAAGTTGATCGAGATAATGGGTGGGCTGATGCCTATTATTCAAAGTGAAACTTGTCACTTATTGTGGTTTATTTATCCTCAATGGTTATTTTAGAACAGTAGCCATTAACCTGTGCCTCCACTGTTAAGGTGATTTTATCTCCAAATCAACTCAGGCATGAATTAGTTTGTAGACACAGAGAAAAGAGTGAGCAAGGAAGGGTTGGGTTACCACAAAGGAACAACTCCAGAAATGGGCCAGAACTGTCAATATCTCCTATTCTGCAAATTAAAAGTTGTTACAAAAATATGGATGCCAGGCACCGTGGCCTGTAATCCTAGCTCTTTGGGAGGTCGAGTTGGGCAGATCGTTTGAGCTCAGGAGTTCATGAACATCTGAGCAAGAGCAAGACCCCATCTCTACTAAAAAAATAGAAATAAATTAGCTGGACAATGATGGCATGGTGGCGCATGCCTGTAGTCCCAGCTACTCGGGAGGCTGAGGCAGGAGGATCGCTTGAGCCCAGGAGTTTGAGGTTGCTGTGACCTAAGCTGACGCCATGGCACTCACTCTAGCCAGGGCAACAGAGTGAGACTCTGTCTCTAAAAAGAAAAAAAGAAGAAAAAAGAAAAAGATGGAATCTTCTTCTTTTGGAGAAATAAAAGAGAGAAGAGATGGAAAGAAGGGAGAGAATTAGGAAAGAAAATTAGGAAAGGAAATTTAATCACAAAGGGCTCATTTTCAATGTTGGAAAAATAAAATATATTTTCTCACACTTAGAACATAGGAAACCATTATCATGTCATTAATATGAGTGTCCATGGTGGTCATTTGCATTTAGGTTAGGTGAATCTGAGTGTGTGTGTGTGTGTTTATGTGTTTGTGCTACACACGTGCATTGTAAGAATATATAAGACCCAGAAATATTGTTTCATATTTTCAATTTTGATTAATTTGTGTAAATATTCTGCAAAGAAGTGATCCTTCCTATGTAAGAGTAACCCTGCCATATTATAAACAATTTTCTAAATAGAATAGTTTATTTCTATATCATCCTCATGATTTCTCCTTTATCAGAAAGTAAATATTTCTAATCTTTTTCTTTTTTTTATTTCAGCATATTATGGGGGTACAGATGTTTAGGTTACGTATGTTGCTCTTGCTCTCTCCTCCCCCCCTAAGTCCGAGTTGATCTTTACTTCTTAAAACAAAAAAAGAAATGGTTAGCAATTATGTTGCCATTTGAGATTTAGTTCACTGGTATCTGTGGCATCTAAACACTATTAATATTTTAGAATATTATTCTAATTTCTAAAGAAAAATTCTCTACAAAATGCATAGCAATTGGTAGCAATGGCAATTTTTTTTCTAAGGTGCAAATCCTCTTTCTTCCTTTGCCCTGTATGTTTATTGTATTACTTTGGTTTAACCTCTTGTATGTCCTATTTAGGCAAAGGGACAGCTACCTCCTATTTCTGTCCCTACCTATATAACATTTTTCTTATTCGGGATCATACTTCTTAGGATTCAATGCAATGCCAGTTACTTTCTTTTCAGATTTCACCCACTCCCCACATATTCATTCATTCATTCATTCGTTATTCATTTTAGACATATTTATTGGGTATCTGTGTGTGCCAGACATAGTTCTTGGGATGCACCTTTGGATATATTATTATAGTAACAAAACCAAAGATTCCTGCCCCTGTGGAACTACATGATAGTGGGGAGAGAGGTCAAAAATTAATAAACTTATTTTGACTCTGAAACTTTGACAAATGTATTGAGTGAGGATAATAGAAAAAGCACTCCTTACATATAGTACTTATTCAATAAATTTTGTTGTTTCAACTGAGAAGTTGTTTTATTGTGAGGAATGCATGAAAATAGTTCTACTTTTGTAGTTGTAACTGAATCCAAAGCTTGACTAGATTTGGATGCTTGAACAACGATAAGAAAATACCAGGTAATGGGGACCATGCTAGATTTTGGAAGATACGTTCTTCAGAAGATATATTCTTTGGAAGAGCACAAGACCAACAAAATAATTCCAGAAAGAAAACTCACTTTGTTCATTGTTCTTTGTTTAGTTTTTCAAAATTTGTATCTTAATTTAGGAGGTTTTAAAAGTTGCAATATTTGGGGAATGATGTTAGGGATGAGTGGGAACCAATACTATTTTGACCAAAGATTTAAACAGCATTCTTAAATAATGTAACCTGATATCTCTGGTTTATAATTTTTTTAAGAGACAGGATCTGGCTATGTTGCCCAGGCTGGTCTCGAACTCCTGTCTGAGCTCAGGTGATTCTCCTGCCTTAGCCTTCTGAGTAGCTGGGACTACAGGTGTGTGAGACTCTACCCAGCTACGGTTTATAAAATTTAATTACAAAAATATTCTTGATTGCCTACCCTAGGCCATCTGTAAGCTTCCCTTTTATTTTTGGTTTTCATAAAATAATGAAAGTTTCAAGCCGAAGACTTTAGAGATATTCTTATCTTTTTAATCTTTTCTTGCAGTTTGGTACCCCTTTGAAAATCTGCTGCAAACTGTAGACTCTGTCACTCCAAAATTTAATGTATACACATAAGATTCTGCTTTAAATTTCAGGTAATTTTTAGATCCCATGTATCCTTTCAGGGACACTTAGATTTAACATAGATCTAGTGTAGTCTGTTCGTTTTACAAATAAGAATATAGGGTTGCCGGTAAGTTGTGATTTATTTAAGACCACACAAATAGTGAATGGTAGCCTAAGAATCAAAAAGTTTTCTGATTCCTACCTAGTCTGAGTTATTTCCACTCTATACTCAATTTCCGGTTATCTATAGCTGCATTACAAACCACCCCAAAACTTAGAGGCTTAAACCAATAATTTATTATTATCGCATATGGTCCTAAGATTTGATTGGACTTATTTGGATGGTTCTCACTTTGAGTCTCTCATGTAGCTGCAGTGAGATCATGGTGGGGCTGTAGACATCTGAAGGCCTGGCTGGCCTGGATATCCAAAATGAGTTCTTCACTTATATCTGTGACATATCAGCTGGGATGCCTGGAACAGCTGGAAGCTTAGTATCTTTCTCCCTCCCTCCAGCCTCTCCCCATGGCTAGCTTTTACAAAGTGTGGCAGTCTCTTACAGGGCAACTGTCTTCCTCCAGAGGAAGTATTTCAAGAGACCCAGGTGAAAGCTGCAAGATTTATCATGACCAAGTCTTGGAAGTCGTGCAGCATCACACTTCTGCTGTGTTCTATTGGTCTCAAAGTGAGTACCAGGGCCAGCCTTGAAAGGAGGTGAGTTCGCACAGATGTGAATACTGGAAAGCATGGTTCATTGCAGAGCCATCTTTGGAGATTAGGTGCCACCCACCCTATTAAGTGTTAGTCATATCTGGCTGTTGGGAGGGAACTTTGTTCATAATGAAAGAATTTACCTGCAAGTTATTCAAAATGTGAATATTTAAATTATACCCTTGAAAATGATCTATTTTTCAGTAGAGTTCTTAATTATTTTTCCACCTACTATTAAAGTGGAGGCTCATAATACCTGAAAGAAATAATCTCAGGAAATTAAGAGCTTGGATTTCTTTTCTGTTTTGAACTAGATCTAAAAAATATATGGGCAAATTTAATCCCAGCTCCACACTAGGATGTCCATCCATTCCTCCTGGTAATTGAATTCCACTGACTGACATAATTAGGCCCTATCTGTTAAACCTGTTGTGTCAAAGTCTTCTTGAAGTGTCTTCATTTACATATTTCCAACATTGCAGAAACAATCGTAATAGTCGGTTCTGTCAAGGCCCATTGTAGAATGCTTTTATTCTCTGATTGACAGTGATAATAATTGATACTATGGGTCCTTTATATTAGAGTAGTTGTTTATTTGGCATAATATTCTGCAAAATGTGCGCCGAAAATCCTTAAAAAGCATTTTGGTAAAGTAGCTTCATCCATTTTCATCCATTTTTCACTCCTGTCATCTCAAATGGTTTGGATCACACTGTCCTTAAATTAGTAGACTGGAAAAAGAGCAATCTTAGTCTCTTATTTCGGATATTTTCTCGTTTCTATAGTCATTTCTCTCTGTAGTCATTTTGAGTTTATTGGGTGGCAGCTATACTTAAAAAATATTGAAGGGGTTCATACCAAAGAAGATATGCTTTTTCTGTCAGCCCGTTTCTTAAATTTAATTAGAAGGCTTTGCAAGATCATTTAGGAACTAAGGAAACTGACACATTATGAAATAATTCAGAAATATAGAATATTAGGAGCTTGAGTCTTCCCTAATTCTTACTACCCCTGTTCTTTCAGTTAGTATATTAATGCTGATCAGTTAAACCTATTCGGGGTTGTTCAAAAAGGATTAATAAATAGATCTTTTCTGCCTGATTTTTTTTTTAAACAGCCATCATTCAAAGAAATAAGGCAGATAAGGACTGCAAGATTACCTTTACTACTGATCAAGGTGATGTCGGAGAATATGGGCAGGGAGTCTTCCTAATATTGGATGCCAGGATTAGGCATATTTTCCTATGGAAAGAATGGACGGGGATGGCCCCTTCTTACAGGGACAGATCACAAACAGAACTGTGATCCCTGCAAACCTCCAGCTCCCAAGAGAAAGAAGAAAAAGGGACTGAGAGACTTGTATTCAATTTCTCCTTCCAAATCCATCAAAAGAAAAAAAAGAAAAAGTTCTGCACCTCCCTTAGAAAGCAGTAAGTGAGAAACCAGGAGTTCATGATGGGGCTGGGATTGACTACACGAGTCAGGACAACAGGAAATGCGTTTTGCCAGTAATATTCCCTAGCTTTTTTTTTTCTATTAACATCTTGGGCTTGATCACTAAACCATTAATGAGACAGTACATGAAAAGAGTTATCGTACTTTCTTTTTCAAGACAATCTCCTATTTTAATATTCTTTCTGTTCTACTATCCTGATTAAAAGAAAGGAATTCTCTTTATGTGCATAAGAGTGACCAGTGGATGCTCTAACAAAAGCTTTCGTATTTGCTGCTGAGTCAGAATAAGAATTTTTTCCCTCTGATGATTATTACAAAAGCCTTTGACATCAGTAGCCCATTTAAATTAGCCAGTGATAAACCTAGCCAAAGGAGTGAATCCAGAATGGGTATCAATGCAGAAACTATTCTATGTGCAGACAGAGGGTTCAAGCACTACTTTGGGGATTTTTTTCTCTTTATATTTTGCCCCATAGGAAAATTTTCTGAAATAAATATATAGTGAATATTTCCATGCCTTAATAATTTATGGTATAGATAGTGAAACAAATGCACATTTTTGCTTATGTTCAATCTCTCTGAATTTTAATGTTTTCTAAAAGATAGTGTCAAGGTCTGTTACAGTGATGGCTATATCTGTGAAATCATTCATTCATTCAACAGATAGTTATGTTGAGTTCCTAGTATGTGCCCGATACTATTCTAGGACTTATGTTATTTAATAATGGATTTTAAAGAAATGTTATGAAGAAAAAGTATATCTAAAGGAGACGGGAGAGAATAGAAGTTCTCTTCAAGGAGGTGGCAATTAGTCACAGCACTTAATGAAGTGAAAGAATGAGCCATGCACATGTCATGCTGATCCTGGAATTGCATGCCAGATGTAGGGAACTGTAGATGCCAAGACTCTGAGGCAGAAACATGCTTACATACAGCTTGCATTAGAACGTTGTCAGATATAACAAAAAGGACTACATTTTCAACATGAATTTGATATTTAGTAATAAGAAAAATAATCAGCATATTTACTAAAAAAGTGTTCTATATTACAGATTTTTCCTTCCCAATAATCATCAATTAAAGACCAAATACCTATTCTTCAATAATATGTAACAGCTTCATTGAGATGTCATTTACATGCTTTAAAATTCAGTGATTTTAAGTATATAATTCACTGATTTTTTAAAGTAAGTATATAGAGGTGTGCTACTATCACCGCAATTCAAATTTATGACATTTCCATCATCTTCAAAGATCCCTCATGCCATTTGCAGTCAATCTCTGTTCCCAAGTACAGGTAACCAGTAATCTACTTTTTTTTTCTATGGATTTGCCCTTTTGTACATTTCATGTAATTGGAATCATACAATTTGTGGTCTTTTACTTGCTGTAATATTTTTGAGTTTACTCTAAGTTTGAGCATGCATCAGCTATTTGTTACTTTCTATTCCTGAATAATGTTCTATTGTATGGATAACATTTTGTTTATCCTTTCACCCATTGATGAAAATCTGGATTTTTTTTCATTTTTTTGTCTATTATGAATAATGCAGCTACGGCATTCACATTCAAGACTTTGTGTGGACATATGTTTTCTTCTCTTTGGCTGGATACCTAGGAGTAGAATTGCTGGGTTTTATGGTAAATTTATTTTTAACTGTTTATGAAACTGCCAAACTGTTTTTCTAAAGTGGCTGCCGATTTTACATACCTACCAGTAATACATGCATGTACCGGTTTCTCCACATTCTAGCCATCATTTGTTATGGTCTTTTTTAATATGGCCATCATTGTGGATGTGAAGTAATATCTCAATGTGGTTTTCATTTGCGTTTCCCAAATAATTAATGTTTCTGAGCATTTCTTCGTATACATTTAGTTATTCCTTGTACATCCTGTTTAATGAAATGTCTGTTTAGATTTCTAATGAATTTTTAATTGGGCTCGTTTTTATTGAATTTTAGGAGTTTTTTAATACTTTCTGGATACAAGTCCTTTATCTTAAATATGATTTTAAACTATTTTTCCAAGTTTATGGTTTACATTTTCATATTCCTAATGGTGTTTTTGTTTCATTTTGTTTTGCTTTTGTGAGACATTGTCTCACTCTGTTGCCCAGGCTAGAGTGCAGTGGTATCATCAATCATAGCTCACAGCAACCTCAAACTCCTGGGCTTAAGCTATTCTCCTGCCTCAGGCTCCCGAGTAGCTGGGACTGTGGGTGCCACACCTGGCTAATTTGTTTCTATTTTTTGTAGAAACAAGGTCTCACTCTTGCTCAAGCTGGTCTCAAACTCTTGGCCTCAAGCAATGCTTCCGCCTTAGCCTCCCAGAGTGCTAGGATTACAGGTGTGAGCCACTACACCCGGCCTATTATACTTTTTGATGTTATTATGAAAGAAATTATTTTCTTAATTTCATTTCTGGGTTATTCATTGCTCATGTTTAGTAATGTAATTGATTTTTATGTATTGATCTTGTATTTGGCAACTTTGCTGAGGTCACTTGCAGTTTTGGGGGTTCTTTCAGATTTTCTATTTATAGGATCAAACACTGCGTAAAGACACTTTTGCTTCTTACTTTCCACTATAGACGACTTTTATTTATGTTTCTTAACTCATCACACTGGCTAGAACTCCAATATGATTGTAAATGAAAATCATGAGGGTAAACATCCTCACCTTGTTCTTGATCTTAGGGAGAAAGCGTTCTGTCTTTCGCAGTTAAGTATGATGTTAACTGTAGGTTTTTGTAGATGATCTTTATAGTGTGAAGAAAGTTTTCTTCTGTTCTTTATTGATTGAGAATTGTTATCATGAACAGGTGTTGGATTTAGTCAAATATTTCTACATTCATTACGATAGTCATTTTTTCGTTGTTTATTCTATTAATATGGCATATTACAGTAATTGATGGGCAGATATTAAACCACTCCCTTTATCCTGGGATAAATTCCACTTGGGGTGTATAACTCTTTCTCTATGTTGCTGGATCAGTTGCTAATATATTGCTGAACATTTTTGTGTCTGTATGCATGATGATTGTTGGCCTGTAGTTTTGTTTTCTTATGATGTTTTTGTCTGACTTTGATATAAGGTAATACTGGCTTTATAAAATAAGTTGCTAATTGATCCTTGCTCTCTCTTCTGTTTTCTGGAAGAGTTTGTGAAGAATTGGTATTGTTTCCTCTCTAAATAGTAAAATTCACCAGTGAAGCTATCTGGGGCTGAGTTTTTCTTTGTGGAAAGATTTAAAACTACTATTAATAATCCAATTTTTAATAGTTAAGGATCTATTCAGATTTTCTATTTTTTCTTGGGTCATTTTTGATAATTTGTATCTTTTTAGAAAATTTTCCATTTTATCTGAGTTGCCTAATTTTTTGGCATTAAATTTTTCATTGAATGCCTTTATGACTCTTTGTATTTCTATAAGATCAGGAGTGATGTTTCTGCTTTCATTCTTGATTTTGTTAATATGGATTTTCTCACTTTTTTTTTCTTGGTCAGTCTAGCTAAAGGTTTTTCAGTTTTATTGACCTTTTCAAAGAACCAACTGAGGTTTCATTGATTTTTTTTCCTCTTGTTTTTCTATTCTCTATTTTGCTTATTTCCACTCTAATCTTTCTAATTTCCTGCCTCCATCTTGCTTCCAATTAGTTTGCTTTTCTTTTTCTACTTTTCAAAGATGGAAACTGAGGTCATGATTTGAGATCTTTCTTGCTTTCTACTAGAGTGTAGAGCTATATATTTTCCCAAAATACTGTTTTAGCTGTATCCCTTAAATTTTATTTTCTGTTGTTCTCATTTAGCTTACACTATTTTCTAATTTTCTCCCTGATTTTTTTGAGTTATGGATTATTTAGAAATGTGTCTTTAATTTCTAAATATTTGTTGATTTCCTAAATGTCCTTCTGTTGCTGATTTCTGTTTTAAATCCATTTTTGTGAGAGCACATACTTTGTATGATTTCAAATCTTTTAAAATCATTAAAACTTTTTTATGGTTTATAATATGGTGTGTCATGGAGAATGTTCCATGTACGCTTGAAAAGAATGTGTATTCTGCTGGGAGAAGTGTTCTATAGATAGATGTCACTTAGGTCAAGTGTTTGATAGTATCATTCAAGTCTTCTATATCTTTACTAATTTCTCTCTTTCTTATGATTTCTGTTTGCCTGGTATATCTTTTCCATCATTTTACTTTCAACTTTTTGTGTCTTTGAATTTAAAATTAAACCTTTTAAAAAACTGTGCCCTACAATCTCTACCTTTTGACTGTAATGTTTCATGCATTTATATCTAATGCAGTTATTATGCAGTTATTATGGTTGGATTTACACCTGTCATCTTGCCATTTGTTTGCTATGTATCTTATATCTGTATATTCTTTTATTCTTCCTTTATTGGCGTGTTTGTGATAAATATTTTCTAGTGTGATATTTTAATTCCTTTGTTTTACTGCACATATACACACAAATTCACACATGCAGTTACATTATTAGTGATGTTGTAAAGATTAAAAAATGCATTTTCGATTATCATAATTTAGTTCAGATGAATATTTATCTAATTCCTGTAAAATATAGAGACTCTGCTCTAATATAGTTCCAATGCTTTCCCAACTTGTGCTGTTATTACAATATACCTTACATGTACATATGTTATATACTCAAAATACAATGTTATTGATTAATACACAATCTTATGACTATTAAATCAGTTTGGAGAAAAAATGACAAAATATATTAAAATTAGATGTCAACCCATATATTTACCTTTTCTGGTATTCTTCGTTTCTTTCTGCGGATCTGTTAACATCTACTTATCTGCTTTAATTTTATTGCTGCATTATAGCTCTATTCCCTCTACCTCCTTTTTTCTAGTATATATAATCATATGTTTTATTGAACATATTATATATAATATACTAATATATAACAATATATAACATATGTTAATATTAATGTATATTACATCTTCATATATTATGAGCACAATAATACATTTTTATAAATATTTTATGAAATTATCTTCTATAAATCTATTAAGAGATGATATAAAAATGTATTTATACTATCTTTATGCTGTCTTTATGGTGCTCTTTATTTCTTTATGTGAAATTAAGTTAGCATCTGGAGTCATTTTTTTTTTTTTAGCCCAAAGGACTTTCTTGTGTTTCTTATAAGAAAGGCATACCAATACTGAATTCTCTCATCCTTTGTTCATGTGGAAATATCTTTATTTCTCTTTCATTTTTTTAAAGGCTAATTTTGCTGGATATGAAATTCTTGATTAATAGTTGATCTTCCCCCAGCACTTGGATTATAGTATAGTATTACAATTATTGCTTTCTATAATTATCTTTTTTAAGGCTAAAAGACTCTTCTATTTATTAATTTTTATTGTTTTTGAGCTTTATTGAGATATAATTGACAAATAAAAATTGTATATATTCAAAGCGATTGCCAAAATCAAGCTAATTAACATATCCATCACCTCAGATGGTTACTTTTTTTGTGGTGAGAATACTTAAGATACATTCTCTTAGGAAATTTCAAGTATATAATACATTATTATTAACTCTAATCATCATTTTATATACTAGGTCTCCACTACTTATTTATCTTATAACTGCAAAGTTATATCCTTAGGCCAGCATCTCCCTGATTGTCCCACCCTTGCCTTGATTCTTGATAACCACTATTCTATTCTCTGCTTCTGTGTAATCAACTTTTTTAGATAGTGCATATAAGTGAGATCATGTAGTATGAAATTGCCTTTTTTATCACTTAAGAGAAGCAAATGTGTGCACATTTGCATATGCACACACACATATAATCTTTTATACTTACCTGTATAAATATCCCATCAACTGCCTTCTGGTCTTTCTTTTTTTCTTATGAGTATTCTGCTGTTAAACTTAATGTGGTTTCCTTGTATATAATAAGTCATTTTTCTCTCACTGCTTTTAAAATCTTCTCTTGTTTTTTAGCTTTTAAAAGCTTGAGAATTATGTTTCTAGATGTGAATCTCTCTTTTTAAAATCATGTGTGAGGTTTGTTGAGCTTCTTGGATATGTAATTAATGTTTGTCATTAAATTTGGGAAGTTTGTGGTTATTATTACTTCAAATAATTTTTCAGTCCCTTTTTTCTCTTTTCTTCTTCTGAGACTCCCATTATGCATATGTTGGTGTACTTGAAATTTTATCATAGGTCTCTGAGGCTTTGTTCATACTTCTTCATTCTTTTTTTTCTTTTCCGTTATAACATTAGATCATCTCCATTGATTTACCTTCAGATTTGCTAATTCTTCTGGCCACTCAAATCTACTGTTGAATCCCTCCAGTAAAATTTTCATTTCATTTACTATATTTTTCCAACTCAGGAATTTCTATTTGTTTTTTTTTTAGGTAACTTTTGCCTTTTAACTGATATGTATTTGATGAATCATTGTTATACTTTCCTTCATTCTTAAAACATGGTTTATTTTGTTGAACATAATTATAATAGCTGTTTTGAAGCTTTTTTCTGCCAAGACCAACATCTGGGGCCCCTCAGAGACAGTTTCTATTAACTTCTTTTTTTCCTGTGTTAGAGGCACATTTTCCTGTCTTTTTGCATGTTTTGCAATTCTTGGTTGAAAACTGGACAATTTGATAATATATTATAATAACTCTGGGTTCTGAATTCTTCCCCCCTCATCCTCATCTTGGGAGTAGTTGTTGCTATTGCTGTTTTTATTTGTTTAGTGATTTGCCTAGACTAATTTTGTGGATTCTATCTTGTCTCCACTGTGCATCACTGATATCTCTCCCTAATGTTTCTTTTCTTAAAATTAATCTAATCTTTTTATTTTAAAATTTGGCTTCCTAGGATTTCCCCTGGATCATTTTAGCGGTCAGATAATGATTACTCAGAGGTCATTAAACATGCTGAGCCAATAAAACCTCTGCCCTTTGCTGATGGACCTGTGTGTGAATTGAGAGACACATTCAACATTCAGGCAGTTTACGAATCTGCCCCATGTGCAAGGCCTCACATCCAGACAAGCAGGAGTAGATAGCTAGGTCTCTAGCTATCTTCACAGACTTCCAGACTCCTGGGGATATGTGGGAGTTTATCAAGGCCTACTATAGCTATCTGTTACTTTAGATCTCCCTATAAAAGTTCTTCTTGTAGGCAGAGTTATTGCTTATCCCAATCAATATTGTAACCTCAGACAAGCTGTGATATGGCTTTCTCTGATTGTTTGCCACCTAAGATTATTATTGTTTTTGATAACACCTCAGAGCATGGGCCTTTTCAAGCTCTGCTCCGAATTATTTCTTCTCTGTCTGGCGGGAAAGCTGATGTCCCTTATAGCTTGCCATGCTTCGGTAGAAACATAGCAATAAAGAGCTGGGAGCTGGTTAAGAAGGTGCAAACTGTCCCAGGATAAAATGCTACAGACTCCCATAGTTTTTCTGAGGCGTAACTGTGTTTCTTGAATACATGTTTCACTATTTTTTTGTATGCCTTTCATCAATTTTCAGATTCTGAAATGGTTGTATTTGACAGTTTTATCCAGATTATCACTGCTTTGTGTGTAGAAGACTTACTGAGTTCTCTGTGTGGACATTCAGGAAGGAAATCTTTTCTCTAGGTTTGTTTGTTTGTTTTCTTGAGGAAATTCACATAACATAAAATTAATCATTTTACAGTGTACAATTTAGAAGCATAGCGATTCATGATTTGCAACCACCACTTCTGTATAATTCCAAAACAGCTTCATAACCCTAAAAGAAAGCTTCATGTTCATTAAATAGTCACTCCCTATTTCCCCTTCCTACTATACCCTGGCAACCACAAATCTGCTTTTTGTCTTATGAATTTGTTTATTCTTTATATTTCATGTAAATAGAGTCATATAATATGTGACCTTTTGTGTCTGGCTTCTTTGACTTAGCACGTTGATTTCGAGGCTCTTCCACATGTATTAGTAGTACTTCATTCCTTTTTATTGCTAAGTATTAATAATGTCCCATTATATGTAGATACCACATTTTATTTATCCACACATCTGTCGATGGACCTTTGGGTTGTTTCCATCTTTTGTCTGTTGTGAGTAGTGTTGTTGCGAACATTTGTGTACAAATATTTTTTGAGTACCTATTTTCAATTCTTTCATCTATATACCTAGGAGAAGGATTGCTTGCTAATTCTGTTTAACTTTCGGAGAAACCACCAAACTGTTTTCCGCAATGGATCTACCATTTTATATTCCCACCAGCAATATATAAGTGCTCCAATTTCTTCACATCCTCCCCAACGTGAGCTTTCCATATTTTATTATTACTGTTATTGTTATTATTGTTATAGTTGTCCTAGTGGGTGTGAAGTTGTATCTCATTGTTATTTTGATTTACATTTCCCTAGTGACTAATAATGTTGAACATCTTTTCCCTCTTCTTCAGATTTTAAACTAGAACCACAAACAATCCAACAGTTGGATTTCACGTCTCTGGAATTTGAGTTTGGTGTTTTTTTCCTAGTACAACAATGTCTTCTACTACATGCTACATATGTCATTTAGTGTCCTGAAGTTTCCTTACCTTTATTCAATATACCCAAACAGTTCATAATTCAAGTCTATCCTTATTGAATTAAACGAATCATTCTAATAACCAAAATGAATTAAATATATACATTTCTCTCTATATTTAAAGGCATATATTCCATAATGTGAACTGACATATCCTAAGTTAAGACATACTAAAAGAGCTTTCATGGCTGAAAATTTCACGTCAGACTTTGTTCCATTTAAAAGTTTTACTTGTTACTGAAAATGTCTACTTTAGCATCCATACCTGAAAAATTTTTTAGGTGAATGTGTGTAACTACTATGAGCAGAGTATTCGCTTGTAATATTATCGCTATCCTTGTCAGTGGGAATTCTAAAAGAAGATCTGATCCCTTTTGGAATTCAAGTAGTCAGCCTTATTGTTTTTCTTTCATATATGAAGATACAGATATCTTTTTTTCTTCCTATCATTATAGCAATTTGACATTGCAGATTAATAACTTTAACTTATTATTTAATGGTAATATGGTCTTTTGTTTAAACATATTTTTTGTTTGTTTGTCTAAATAGCATGAGCTTAGATTAGCTCCAGTTAACCTCCAATACTTTTTTGTTCATTGAATGTCACAAAAGAAGATAATTTCCTGAAGGGGTGATAACAGGTCTTGATTGTGATTACTCTTTGGTTATTTATGCCAAAAAGCCTAAGTTACTAAACAGTAGAGATGAGGGAGATAGTGAATGTATCGTCTTATTCATTTTATTCATTTGTTAATTTATTCAGTCATTCAAGAAATATTTCTTTTTAAAAATTCTTTTATTTTTAATTTTTATGGATACATAACAGTTGCATGTATTTATGTGGTATATGTGATATTTTGATACAAGCATACAATGTGTAATGATCAAATCATGGTAATTGAGATATCCATTGCCTTAAACATTTATCATTTCTTTGTGTTAGGAGCATTCCAATTCTACTCGTCTAATTATTTTGAAATATACAATAAATTATTTTTACCTATAGTCACCCTATTGTACTACCAAACACTAGATCTTATTCCTTCTGTATAATTATATTTTTGTACCCATTAACCATCCCCTTTTTATCTCCCTCCCCACTACCCTTCCCAGTCTCTGCTAATAACCATCATTCTTCTGTCTCCATGAGACCAATCTTTTTAGCTTCCATATATGAATGAGAATGTGATTATTGTCTTGCTGTGCCTATTTTATTTCACTTAACATAATATCCTCTAATTCAGTGCATGGTATAGCAAATGACAAAATTTCATTCCTTTTTATGGCTGAATAACATTCCACTTTGCATATGTACCACATTTTCTTTATCCGCTTATCCATCGATTGACCCTTAGGTTGATTCCATGTCTTGGCTATTGTAAATAGTGCTGCAATAAACATGAGAGTGTAGATATCTCTTTGATATATTGATTTCCCTTCTTTTCAATGTATACCCAGAAGTGGGATTGCTGGATCATGTGGTAGTACTATTTTTAGTCTTTTGAGACACCTCCATGCTGTTCTCCGTAATGGCTGTACTAATTTACATTTCCAATAACAGTGCATGAGGGTTCCCCTTTCTCCACATCCTTGCCAGCATCTGTATTGCCTGTCTTTTTGAGAAAAACCATTTTAACTGGGGTGCTATGATACCATATTATAGTTTTGATTTGCATTTCTCTATGTCTAGTGATGTTGAACATTTTTTTCATACAACTATTGACCATTTGTATGTCTTCTTTTGAGAAATGCCTATTCAGATCTTTTGCCCATTTTAAAATTGGATTATTTGGTTTTTTTGCTATTGAATTTTTTGAACTACTTATATATTCTGATTATTAATACCTTGCCAGATGGATACTTTACAGATGTGTTCTCCATTGTGTAGGTTGTCTTTTTACTTTGCTTTTTGTTTCCTTTGCTGTGCAGAAGCTTTTTAGCTTGATTTGATCCCATTTGTCTATTTTTGCTTTAGATGCCAGTGCTTTTGAGGTCTCACTCAAGAAATCTTCACTCAGACCAATGTCCTGGATCATTTACTCACTGTTGTATTCTAGTAGTTTGATAATTTCAGTTCTTACATTTAAGTATTTAATCCATTTTTATTTGGGGTTTCTATATGGCAAGAGATAGGGGTCTAATTTTGTTCTTCTGCATATGAATATCCAGTTTTTCCACACCATTTATTGAAGAAACTATTCTTTCCCCAAGGTATTCTTGGCACTTTTTGAATTAACTGTAAATGCTTGAATTTATTTCTGGGTTCTCTATTCTTTTCCATTGGTCTATGTGCCTGTTTTTATGCCAGCACCATTTTGTTTGTTACTATAGATTTGTAGTATAATTTGTGTACCTAATAGGTGCCAAGTGCTCTATAGGCCATGGAAATACAATTACAAGAAAGAAGAGTGATATTTCCTTCTGGCATGGAATTCTCAATCTAATGAGGAATACATTTATATTTATCAAATAATCACATATACTAGTGCAAATGCAGCTGTGACTACCTATAATAAAAACTTATGACCAAGTCAAGGGATCAAGGAAAGCTTCTCTGAAAAATATTTGAGTTGAGATATGAAAGATGTTTAGGAGTTAATTAGGTTATGAGAGAGCAGAAAGAACTTTCCAGGTAAAGGAGACAATATTTGCATGATCTCATGGCTGGAAGAATATGACAAGGTCAAATGCCTAAATGAAAACTTTTACATTTTCTTCTAGAATTCTTATAGTTTCATGCCTTAGGTTTAAGTCTGTTACCATTGTGAGTTGATTTTTGTGAGTGGTGAGAGGTGTGGATCCTGTTTCAGTCTTCTATATGTGGCTATCCAATTTTCCCAACACCATTTATTGAATAAGGATTCTTTTCCCTAGTGTACGTTTTTGTCTGCTTTTTCAAAGATCAGATGGCAATATGAGGATGGTTTTATATCTGGCTTCTTTGTTCTGATCCATTGATCAATGAATCTATTCTTGTGCCAGTAACATGCTGTTTTGATTATTATAGCCTTGTAGTATAGCTTGAAGTCTGGTAAATTGATACCTCCCAATATGTTCTTTTTGATTAAGGTTGCTTTGGCTATACGAAGTCTTCTCTGGTTGCATAAGAAGCATAGAATATTTTTTCTAAATCTGTGAAAAATGATGTTAGTATTTTAATAGGGATTGCATTGAAACTGTAGATCATTTTGGGTAGTATAGACATTTTAACAATGTTGATTCTGCCAATCTGTGAGCATGGTACATTTTTCTGTCTGTTTATATCATCTGCTATTTCTTTCCTCAGTACTTTATAGTTCTCCCTGTAGAGGTCTTTCAACTCCTTAGTTAAATATATTCCTAGGTATTTTATTAACCTGCATGGAAGTGGAGACCATTCTTCTAAGCAAAGTATCACAAGAATGGAAAAACTAACACCACATGTACTCACCATTAAATCGGAACTAATCAATCAACACTTATATGCACATACGGAAATAACATTCATCAGAAATCCAGCAAGTGGGAGGGGGGTAGAGGGGATGGATAAATTCACACCTAACAGGTACAATGCACACTTTTTGGGTGATGGACCTCCTTATAGCTTCAACTCAAATGGTACAAAAGCAATTTATATAACCAAAACATTTGTACCAGTAATATTCTGAAATTAAATATATATATATATATATAATTAAAAAAGAAAAGAAAAGTATTCCATGGTTTACATATACCACATTTTATTTATCCACTCATGTATTGATGAGCACTTGGGTTGTTTCCACATCTTTGCAATTGTGAATTGTGCTGCTGTCACACTGTATGGGGGAAGGACACACTTGTAACTCTTGCTTAGGTGAGGCAAATGCATTACATGTACCCAAAGTGTTTGTACTCTCATAATATCCTGAATTTAAAAAAAAAAAAGGAAAGAAAAGAAAAGAAAACTCTTGTGACTGGCAGAGAGTGAGAGAGAGCATGTTAGAAGATCACACTGGAGAAGTGGAAGGAAAAGACCTGCTTCTCCTTGTATGTTCTTTTCCAAGAATATGAAATATGTGATCCTGAAGGATATGATCAGAATCACTTTTTTTGAAAGATAATTTGGCTGCTGTACAGAATATCAAGGAAGGTGGAATGTCAGTGGATAAGAATGGGACAAAATAAAAGCCTATTATACTGTTCTAAACAAGTTATTATGGTACCTGGACCTAGATGGAGAAGACAGAAAGACATGTTTAAAATAACGATTTTTTAGGAGATAAAATGTCCACCCTCAGATTTCGTAGAATATGTTTTTTTTTTCTGTTTTTTTATTTTTTTTAATTTCAGCATATTATGGGAGTACAGATGTTTAGGTTACGTATGTTACCGTTGTCTCCCCACTCCCCCCCAAGTCCGAGTTTCAAGTGCGTCCATCCCTTGGATGGTGCACATTGCACTCTTTGTGTATGCAAATACCCATCCCCTCCTCCCTCCTTCCCCCCTGCCCAACATCCAATAGATGTTATTCTTATATGTACACTTATGGGTTGATCAGTTTTATATCCCAGATTCGGTCTCAGTTGGTTAGCTGGGCAAGTAAAGAGTAATGAGAAGTAAGTTTCAATCTCTCCCTCCCCCATGTGCCTCTCCATCCCTATGCCTATTATCTCTATCTCTCTTCTCTCTGTCCAGTGAGAGAGAACTCATGGAAAAATGTTTTCTGAAAATTAGATATATTTATAAAATTAAAAAGCATCTGGTGACTGTTACTATTATTTTAATAATTCACATTAGAAAAGAGATAGTTATTAATGGGTGCTTTTCAAATTATATATGAAATGTTGTTTTTGTAATAGTTTGTTTACGTATAAACTATTAAACAAAAAAGCATTTATTTTTTCACCAGTATATTCACAGTCTTTCTTGCTAAATGTCATATGTATATATTTAAATATCACATCCTCTGTTTCATTTACAATGTGACTAAAAAAAACTTAATAGACACTAATTGTTGTCAAATTTGCCAAGAAAAGACTCTCAAAAATCTTGTTAGTTTTTAACATTCTGTTCATCTTGGAGCCTATAATGTATCCCCAGCAGGGACTGTGCTTGGAAGCACCAGGGACTTCTTGGAAGAAAATATACTTGGCAGATCTTGGGTCAAACCACAATGGTCCCTCACAAAGATTGATTCTGGACATACTGTGGGTAATAGATATATTTTTCGATGTTGGAATATATGTCACTTTGTGATCCAATTGTTGTATACATTTTGTCCATCAGATTATGACCATACAGAGACAGGAATACAGTAACAACTTATTCTCTTATATTAGACCACTAGCACCAAAAAAGCTCATTCCAACTTTTCCATATCTATCTATGAAGACTTGGAAAATTTGCTACCGAACCTCGTCTACTGATCATAAATGTGAATGTATTAGCCTATCAGGAAAAAAGTCTCATTATTTCTTTAATTTATAGTTCTCTTCTCTTGTCCAGCTCACACATCACCCTCACTACCCCCTGCCATGCTCACTTATGAGTTTTCTCTCCTGGAAGTTTGAGTATAAACAATAAGAAGTTAAGACAAAATTACAGAGAAAACAGTATAGGTCATGTAATCCTTGAATATGGGAATAATTTAGAGCAAAATGAATCTGTATATGTAAGATATAGATAGGAGACACATATATAGATATAGATATTTATATCCATCTATATCTGTCTATTCATAATGCACATTCATATACATATTGGGGAGAAATTTAGATTGTTCAGTCAAATTTACATAACAAAAGGGCTAATTTATAACTGTCCTCTAAAATTTGAGATACTTGAAAATTTTTCATATAAGGAAAATACAAGTAATAATTCCTTTGATTTCATTAATACTCTGTCCTTCATTTCGCTCTATTCTTCCATTTACTATCTCATTTATTTCATTATTCTTATGTGTCTTTACTCATTCACATCAGATTTCCTCCTCATGTTCCATCTCTGTGGAAACACTCTTTTATATCTATTGCTTCTTATATTTTTCTCTTGCTCCTCTTTTATTCAAGGAATAACTTAAAATAATGCAGGTAACCAAAAGACTCCTGAAAAGTCTTTCTCGATTTAGATCCCTTGTGGCTTTGGGACCATGAAGGGGTCTGTGGGGGTTAGTAAAGGGAAAGGTTACTGAATCTGAACCACAGACATGTCTGGGAGAAATAAGTGGTATGTTGACAGTCTGAGATGAAGTTGTCATGATGACAATTTGGAGTCTTATCTGATATGACAGCGTTTACTTGCTTTGCTGCTCCAAATGAAAAAATAAACATGTGTCTGGGGACTAAATCTACTTATGTATTCTTGAACTAGATTAAAGGTAGACACCAAAATGTCTACGGGGTGGGGGGTTGCTTTGTTTTTGACGTTAATAACTCCGATTTATCAAAGTTCTATTCTTTAATATGGCTTTTGGTATTTAAAAGGAAGTGATTTGAAATATGCCTTTGTGTCAATGTGAAGTTAGCTTATTAAAACTGAAATTCTATGTTTCATTTATCATCTATCTTATGTGTTTATTATTTTGAAGTGTCAATAAATGTGAAGTGCCTTATTATGTTTTAGTTCTAGATTGGCTGAAATCTCTAACCTATGGACTAAAGTATAGGTTATCACACATTCTTAATGTTAAATACTCAGCCAGTGCTTCTTCCTAGCCAGTGCAAGAATGGAGTAACTTTCTGTGGAACTGTCCCAATCTTCTAGGTGACTTTAACTGTCAATATGCCCATCGATAAGGAAGGGACAGAGAAGAGCAAAATGAGAAGTCAAATGCTAAAATCATTTTTTTATCCCTCTTTCTTTCTTTCACATCTTCCTGTGCAAGGTGGTTGAGTAGAGGCATTACCGGCATGAAGTCTTCTCTTTGGTCACGCATGCTTTTATGGTTGTGACAAAGCCACCTAAACAAATCTTCAGTGGAACTAAATAAAGTTCGCTTTGGCTTTGAGAAGTTAGATGTTACTGAAAGGAGAGTTCTCTTTCTTTTCTGGGGTCGAAAAGTTACTGTGTTATGTAAAATGGACCTCAAAGAAGAAATTATGAAAAAAATATATATTTGAATGTTCATCTATACCTGCATTCTTAAGAGTTGTAGAGACAATTGTTTCTTGACAGTGTACAGAATGATTATTGAACAGTGAGAGAGGACCCATGCAAAAAAGTTTTCTGAAAATCAAATGCATTTATGGAATAAAAAAAAACAAACATCTGGGGACTACTATTATTGTTTTAATAATTTATATTAGAAAAGAGATCATTATTAATGGCCACTTTGCTAATTATGTATGAAATGTTGTCTTTTTAATAGCTTGTTTGCTTACATAATTTTATTTTGAAACAATATCAATAAATATGATCAAATTAATAAACTGATTAGTGAAGGAACCCTTTTTTGTGGTACACCAGTTTCTGTGCTTATTTACTGAAATAATTTTCCCCTGGAGGACAATAAGGAGAAAAATCTAGCTTTTTAAGATGTATAATTGTTAGCTAAAGATGATATTATGGGTGTTGCCAGATCAAAGCTTCTCAGAAAATATTTAGAAGCTAGTGAGATGTAGATTTTTAGGAATATTATTAAGGAAGGAAAGCATCTTGTTTCATTAATAAACCCCAACCAACACTGATCAGGGTTTCCTAGGACTGTAAATTTCTCATTTTTGTTTTTGCTACTAATGATGATGAAGGCTGACAAACAACATTATAAGGGTGCAGAAAATATAATTTTTGGAAGACTGAATAGTAGAAAATAATGTTTTATGTAGCCTCTCTCTTTTCAGAGCTAAAGACATTCTTACAAGGGATACCCGGAAATTATCAACAAAGTAGTCTTAAAACCAGACTAAAGTGTTATCAGAGGTATGGATTAGGCCCAGAAGTCTTTTTTAATGTGACAATTAGTTCTATATTATTTGTATTCTATTCTTTTCAGTACTCATACTGTATACTTATATACAGATTAAAAAATATATATATAATTCCTATATTCATCTATCTGGTTACTGATTTGATTCACTATTTCTTTTAATACATTATTTTATTACCAAATGAAGTAAATTGAAGTAATTAACAGTTGTACCTCCTATGATACTATTCACTATGAATTTTTTAGTATCTACAAAATAGCATTTAATACAGTTTTACAATTCCTTATTTGCAGTTCTGAAAATTTGTGGTCATTCATTTTATAATTGGAAAATTGTAAAAATACTTTAAATTTTGAAGAATTCATTTGGTGGAAATCTTAAACTTAACTGACATGAAGTTCTTTATTTCATGTGAATATTTATATGTTTCCTTGCAAATATATCAATATATTTGCTTACGGAGCATTGCGCAGACTTCACTGGATGTTATGTGATACATGGTATATACACCATATAATATTTCTATAATACAATTTTTTCAATATTGCGAAACTCACTTGACCCCTAGGGTTTTGGATAAGGGATCTTCCAAATAGATCTTCAACTGTATTAACAGTTATATTTAAGTCTACCAATGTCATAGGACACTGTCAAAAATTATTCTTGTCTGGTTTTATTGTTATTCAAACGTTCTATTAATATTATGTAGCATCATCTCTTACTAATTCTCAGTCAAGTTTTCTATTATATATTAGATAGTATCTATTCAGCAAACACTGCTGAGCACCTACTATGAGCTAGACACACTGTGCTAGGTCCTGAAGAAACAGACAATGCCCGTGCCCTCCAGAAGCTTAAAGATCTTGCTAACATAGTTCTAGTGAATACATGCAATGATAGGAACATGTAGAAGACACAACGGTGTGATATAGAATAGAAGCGTTGGGGGGCAATTTTTCTTTCTTGGCATAAAGAAGTTAGGAGATGGAAGAACGGAATGGAGTGAAAGCTTAAAGAAGGCTTCCCAGAGAATGTGATGAAGTTTTCAAAATACATCACAGTTAAAGGCCTTTGCCTTGCACAGATGTGAGGAGTGACCCGGTGTTTGCATAGAAGGACAAGGAACTGCATTGTGAAGGAATTATGGGGAATGTGGTGGGATATGTGCCTGGAGCAAGAGGTAGTGATTAGATGATCAAGATCCTTGATTGCCACACTGAGGAGCTTAGACATGATTCTGTGGATACTGGGAATCTGTTGAAGGATTTATGGAAGTGAGTGCTGTGATCCATTTTGCATTTTTTTTTTCTTGAGACAGGATCTTGCTCTGTTGCCCAGGCTGGAGTGCAGTGGTACAATCATGGCTCACTATGGTCTCCAACTCCTGGTCTCAAGAGATCCTCCTGCCTCCGCCTCCTGAATAGCTGGACCTACAGACATGTGCCACTACCCCTGGCTAATTTAAAAAAAATTTTTTTAGGGATGGGATCTTGCTGTGTTGCCCAGGCTGGTCTCGAACTCCTGGACTAAAGCCACCCTCCTGCCTCAGCCTTCCAAAGTGCTGGGATTACAGGCCTGCATCCAGCCCATTTTACATTTTAAAAAGCTCTCTTTCATAGCCTTGT
>CAUYSK010058506.1:0-24416 GCA_963575035.1 Avahi laniger
TGGAGTTTTCTGAGAGATAAAAGGGAGGGGAAGAGAGGTTGTTAGGTACACATTTGAAATTAGATGGGGCTCAGATAAAATCCTTAAGTTGAGAGGCACTTTTTCTTTATGATATACAAGGCCATCATAATGGTACCTAGGAGCTTGGAGTCACTGGACTGCTTCTTATAACATCGAGCAGGGCGGCCCATGATGCCTCTGTTTATCATTATTAAACTACCTGAAATGACACTGCACATGTTTTAGGCAGTGTCCTGAATTTATGAGCGCTCTCTTCAAAGCAGGGATGCTTTGTGGTAAATAAACCTAACAAGTCACACACATGATACCATTCCAGGAAAGGCACCTGAAATGATGTGCTGCAGTCTGGAGAGCAGACTGGTGCGACAGTCAAAACGAGAGGATCACTGTGGCTCTTTAAGGATCTTTCATGAGGCAACGAGATCAATATTTAGCAATTTGTCTGTTTCATGATTCCCCCCAAACCTAAGGGAGGTTTGAACGAAAGCAATAAAAAAGCCTAAAGCAGGGGTCAGCAATATTTTCTAAAGGGAGAGAATAAATATTTTGGACTTTTCGGTCCCCATAGTATTTGTTGCAACTGTTCAACTTCTATGATGGCGGTACAAAAACACAGGCAACACACAAAAGAAGTGGGTGTGGCTCTGTGCCAATAAAACTTTACTTACAAAAACAGTCTGTGGACAAGACGTGGCCCACGGGCTGTAGTCTGCAAAGAGATAGCTGACCAACCAGGAAATCTCATCTTCCTGACTATCTACCCAGGTGAGAGCTCTGTGATACATCGTTCTTTCTAAATGCTGGGTGGGCTACCAGAATGAACAAGAACAGGTTCTTAAGATAGGTCATTTGGAGATGTGGGTGAGGGAAGGCACTTATATCAGTATTGTTAATCTAATCTTGGATTCTTACACCTACTTTGAAGATGAGGGAGAGCAACACTTCAACAGGGTCAGCGGTGTACTTACAATTCAAAGAACGCAGGGTGCTCAGAATGAATTGCCAAACATATCAAAATAGAGCTAAGCAGAAGCAATGAGGAAATTAGGCCACAGCACAGAAACACCTAGTATTGATTGAGCTACAAACCGTAGTTTGATTATGGCCCATAAGGTAGAAGCAAGCCTCCCCGAGCTTTTCATTTCTCATACATGCAGCGATATTAGGAGGTATCATCGCTGTGGAAGGGAGGGCCCAGCACCAAGAACAGTCAGAGAGAAAGAGAAAGAGAGAAAGAGAAAAAGTTGAACATTTAGATTCCCTATAACACAGAGGAAAGAAAAAAAAAAATCTGCATTTGTTAACATAGGGCAAAGAGAGTTTATTTGTCCAGTCAGACAGTCTAAGGCAACACTCAAATAAGGCTGCAGAGACCGCAATCAGAACAGTGACGTTTTTAGACAGCCATTAAGATGACTCGAGAACCCAGACAATGGATGCATCCTTTTTTTGTTTTGCTTTGTTTTGTTTCAAACAACTGGAACAATGACAGGCTGGCGTAGGAGAGCATTAACAATAAATAACCAAAGAACAAGGTTCCCCTCCCTCCCCCACCCCCAAAAGACCGCGGCAGTTAAATTAAGTACAAAAAACTCATTACAAAAATAGCCTCACAGAGAAGCAGGTTCCAATCAAGTCAGAAAAATATTGGAACTTAACATATTATAACCCATTTGTGACTCTAATCAATAGAATTAGAGAGATTTAGTCCAAATGACGCATGGAGACATTACAGCAGCACAACCCTGGCATGTTCAACCCTTCTTGGAAAACCGTGTATTTAAATGATCTTTATTTTTAGCCCAAAGAACATTTGTTAGTGCTGGATTTTCATCCTCAGTGCAACAGACACAGGTTTTGAGAAGGTACACAGGTTACTGATGATGACTCTCAAATGAAAGATCACATCCAACAGAAGCAGAGGGAAGACAGAAAAGGGAGACAATGTTACACAGTTTCAGTGGCATCAATACACCTAACGGTCAAGTTTAGTACAGTGCGCAGCCACGGCATCTTCATGTGGTCAAAATATTTCCCCTGTGGTTGGCCATGTCTGAGGGGGCCTCGTTTGATGCCCGTCCTCCCACCCAGTACCTCAGACCCCTTGTATTTTGCACCTGTACAAATGTCCAACACCTGGGAAGGCTGCCCTTCAAAGGAGCTACCCTTCCGCTCGAGCTGCATCTGAGTTAAGCATCTCATCAGGTTCCAAATACAACTGGGAATTGTGCAGAATGACTTTTGGAAAAGACGGTGGGAACAAGTAAATCCCTAATAAAGGGGACCAACGTATATGGGGACCATTCAATCACAGTTTCTATAGAAACTTTTGTAGACCTTTGGTTGGGAAAAAAAAAAGCCCTACATCTAGGGCATAGCTTCTTTTCTTTTTTAATTTTAAACAAGAATCTCAAATAAATAGGACATTATTATAATATACAAAATTTTGCCATCAGAACACTAAGCTATGTAAAGACCATTGCTGTCTACTCAAATCGAGTCTAAGGACATGACGAAGGAGCTCTGTGTATAACCTGGCTTTCCTCACAGGAAAGGTATAGTCACGTGTTTCCCTCAAGATGAGCATTATCATTCAAAAACATATGGCTAATATAGCGACAGTTTTTGTTTGTTTGCTGTTTGATAGCAGTGGGCTCAGGTGGTCTGATCTGGGGGAAGAGACCAGTCGAGGGGATGGAGAAGTGTCGTTTGTATACAGAGCATAAAGGAGGTGAGCAAAGCCCCCCCCAAATCTCTCAAAATTTCACGCCTCTTAAGTAAAGAACATCGAATAACCAAAAAAGAGGAAAAAACAAAAATTGTGCCTCAACATATCACTCAGGAAACCTGCTTTCCTGCTTCTTAAAAGGAGTATGTAGTCATTTTGTGCTAACAATTGGATTTGAGAAACAGTTTGGCACAGTTCAAACAAACATTCCTTCGCTCTTGGTCGGACTAGACAAAATGTTCTCTCTGATTATCAGAAAGGGGGCTATAAAGATCTTGTCTTAGGCCAGGCCCCAGTCCACGTAAGCAAGCAAAAGGATGAAATGTGTAGAGGTTTCAGAACAAGCGAGGCAAATAATCACATGGTGCGAGAGGCTGGTAAGACACTGGTGAACAGGGGAGACAAAAAGGGCTTTCCCGCTGCCATTCTGGAGACAAAGTCATGGAGTCATGCCAGGGAAGGAAGGAATGTTTTCATAGTTTGACCCACCATATTCTGGTACCGAGCCGTCTCCCCGCTTCAGAAACAGACGAACTCTGCGGCCACCATTCTTAATCAGTTCTATAGCCCGAGAATGCTTCATGTTTTTGGTGGTCTCGCCATTGATCTCTAAAATTTCATCGCCAATCTGCCAAAGCGAGGGAGAACAATGAGAGATTTAAAATTCATTCACTGATTCACCAAATATTTATTAAGCATGTTCCAGAAAAATCTTCCATTGCTTTAAATACATCAGTGAAACAAACAAAATCTCTGCCCTCATGGAGATTATATTCTAATAAGCAAAAAACAATTATCAAAAAAGTTAGAAAAACACATTTATGCCAGTGTTAATTGCTACAAAGGGAACCAAAGCAGAAGGGGAATGGTAATTGCTGCGGGAAGGAAGATGTGGTAGGTTGCTTCCAGGGCAGCACCCAATGATTCCTGGATTCACACCCTGTGTAATCTTTCCTTTGAATGTGGGCTGGATCTGGTGATTCGCTTCTAACAAGTAGAATATGGCAAACATGGTAAGATGTCATTTCAAAGATTAGGTTACGGAATGGTTTTGGCATCTGTCCTACTTGCTCTCTTTTGTTCTCTTGTTCACTCTGATGCATGTCATGAGCTGTCTTGTGGAGTCCCATGATAAGGCCATGAGGGAGGGCTCCAGCCAACAGCCCAATAGTCACTGAATCCTGATAACCACCACGTTAGTGAGCTTAAAAACAAACCCTTCCCCACGTGGGCCTTCTGATGAGACCATAATCCTGGCTGACAGATTAACTGCAGCATTTACTTTGTGTCAGCCCCTTTTCTAGGCACTGGAGATAAAGGAGTGAAAGAGATAGGTCCCTACTCAAATGGAGATTATATTCTACAAGGAAGAAGAGGCTTTGGGGTCTAAAGCCCTGAATTTGAATGAATCCTATCACTTGGTAGCTAAGCTTTGCTCAAAGTCCTTTGACTTCCTACAGTCCACTTCCCCATCTGTAGAAGGGGATGATAACAACATCCACGCCTACCAAGCTGCAAGGTTCAAACTGGATAATATATGTAAACATGTCATGTGAACCACGTACACCATTATACAAAATATCATGATGATAATATTTCATTCAATCGGAAACTTTTTTAAGTGATTAAAGACAAGGAAAAATAAATCCCCTGTGTTGGAAATTCAAACAAAAGACATATGCACCACTGCGTATCTTCCCTTGTATGTGTACAAATTGTGCATGTATAATGCAAAAAGGAAGACTATATAAGAAATTGGTAAACTGACACTGGAAACTGTATTTTTACTATGTGCCATTTTTTACTGTTTAATTTTCTTAAACCATATTCATGGTCTACTTTCTTAATTAAAGAAATGTTAAACAACTTGGTCTATAGAAAGTTAAAAATCCAGATTGTACCTTATGTACAAGTTTTAAGTTTCCCACCTTTGGTTAGTTCTCCCCCTTTCTGCTCAATTTCATTCACTTTTTTCCTTTCCTGATCTGTCTTGATTTCTTTTACTTTGCTGCAAATGGCTCTCCATGTGCATAACTCAATCTATGTGACCTATGTATGATGAATAGTTGATTTATCTTTTTTTAATCATTTAATCCGTCCAGTAGAAGAGCACATTCATCTACAGTAAGAGGTATCAAGACAGTGAAACAGAGCAGAGCAGACTTTTGGCATGCATGTATTTAAAATTTGCAGCTTTGCCTACTACAGTGCAAGTCTGAATATTCATGCCATGGAGCCGCTGGTCCTTTGCTGAGGCAGGGGAGACTTGCTTTGGGAGGCTGGGGTAAGACAGCTGGGGACTGGCTAGAGAATGAATGGAGTTTGAGTTTGCCATCCAGAATCTGCAGACCCACGTGGCTTTCCTAACCTCTAAGTACTCTGGGATACTCAGGCGTTCCTGTGACATGATGTACCTGCTTCATGAAATTAATCACAAGAACTATGGAAATGCAATTTAGAAAATATCTACTTCAATATGCTTAGAAGTCATTTTAATCTTTCACTCAACCCGATAGAGTTGGAAGGGCTCAACCAACTTTCGCAGCTACAACTAACCATGCTTTAGGGAGAAACATATGGGAGGCTGGGAGTCATGCATTTAGAGTATCTTGAAAGCGGCAGAAAGTATCAGTCTCCTGAACAGGAGCATTCTAACCATGCGTGTCAAGGAGTCACTGCACATGCTTACTTGCATCTACTGCAGACTCCTCTCCCTACTTACCCTCATCTTTCCACACCTTTCTGCAGGACCATCCTCTGCTAAGCGCAGAACATAGAGGTCCATGTTATACTCTCGGCCCCCTCGAAGACTAAAGCCAAATCCCTTGGCTCCTCTTTCCAGTTCCACAGTGTAAAAATCTTGCTCCTATTTGAAGAAATGAAATGCAATCATTCTGGGAGAACTTATATCCACACACATTACCCTCCTTCTCTTCCCAAACATTCTCTATTATGCTGATTTGCCAAAAATGTGCAGTCCCTATCCCTTTCTTGGTGATTCTTAATTATTTATTAATCATCTTGATTCATCTTCATTAATCTCAGGAGTTGGAGATCCAGAATTTGAAATCATACATGAGAATGCCTATATACATACATGCATGTATTTAATATAACCTGCATGTATTATAATTTAATCAGTGAGGCTGCAATTCACATTTGGGGCAGGAAAATTCTTCATTACATGATACCATCCCACTGACTGCTGGATTATCAGCCTCCCTGATCCATGTCTGATAAATGCTAGCAATACCCCTATTGGGATACCAACAACAACCTCTACAGGTGTGGGGAATGGTTCTCCTCATGGTCAAGGAGAATCACAAATGGACTACTGAAGGCCCTGAGGCAGCTAGGAAAAAAGGGACCTAGCCGGGCATTGCCTGTAGTCCCAGGTACTAGGGAGACTGAGGCAGGAGAATCACTTGCACCCAGGGGTTTGAGTCCAGCCTGGGCAACATAGTAAGACCCCTGTCTCCAGTGGGGGGGGGGGAAAACCCACACACATATAAAAAAAGGAATCTGTTTAGCTTTGTATGACCCTATGTTTCCCAAACTTGTTTCATCTGTTATTATCTGCACACCCTCTTTTTACCATGCTGAGAGGCAGATATTTTGCTTTATGAGACTCGCCTGATATTCACAGAGAAACACCTTATCAAAAAGACAACTTTCTTGGCAGAAACACATTTATGAGTGCTATGAGTAGAGATTAGCTGCTCTGCTCTTTCTCTGATCACTGATCCTTGTGACAATTACCGTTTTTCATTTTGTTTGGTTTTTTCCCTCAAAAAGGATGTCTAGGAATATTTTTCAAAGGTAGTGAAATAAAACGTCATTTTCTAAGCAATAAAATGCGAGTACGTATTTGGTAAATTCCCTCACAAAAGGATATTTATTTTAAATTAACTCTGTTTTTAAAAATATCTGGTAAAAATAGCTTCAGAAAATTGGAAGGAAATGTGCAAAATACACAGAGAAAAAAGAGAAATGACCCTCACCTGTGTTGCCTGGGATGCTTTGAACTCAAACTGAGATTCCTGCTTTGGTTTGGTGGTACTCCTGCCAAAGTGAAAGGAATAAACGTTAAGGGCAACCCATGGGGAAACTGAGACAGAAGCAAGGACATCTATTGTCATGCTGGGAGTTACTTTTTCCCCCCTTTGAACGAACAAAAGAAACCAAGGCCATGTCTACCTTGTCTCCTGGGCCCCTGGCTGAGAAGGGGTGTGTGTGGTGGTGATAGTAGCAATCTTCTCTGCGTTGGTCAGCAAGGTGGCATTCGAGGACTCTGTAGGGAGGGACAGAGCATAAAGAAATGAAGGCCCTGGAGAAGACCTCATCCAACTAGGAGGTGTGCAGAAGCCCTGTATCTGAAGAACACATCTGACTTCTCTGTTATAATTTCAATAGCTTGACTCAAATTTCTAAACAATTGGGAGTCTAATAAACCATTCTAAGATCTTCTCTGATGTGGGCCAAATATGCCCCCCATGACCCTCCTCCCCAAAAGACATCCCCACAAAAGAAATAAAGAGTTTGCCAAAGAAAATGCTGCTCTAAAGTCATAGTGAAGGCAGACGTCCCACACTCCTCCCCTGCCCCTAAAAAACAATAATCCCATCAAAGCACTGCACCACACCAGAATTATCTTCCAGAATTTTACAGGCTGATAATAAATGTCTTAGCTAATGTTTCCTGCAATTTATCAGCAGTATCTAGTGAGTCTGCTTGACTTCCTCAAGTAAATATTAAAATCGGAAGTATGCTAACATCTTGTTAAATGCACATACATTATATCCACTTTCTTAACCATTGCTTTTAATGAAGCATGACTGAAAATATGGAACTTCTGACAGATCTCGTCTAGTATCATTCATGAAAGATTAATTCTAAAACTTGCATTATTTAGAGCCAGAATTTGTCAATATAAGTTGTATAAATCATGAAGCCATCTTCACGTAATGAATATGATTATATTTCTATATAAATTGACTTTCTTCTTCACTAATCACATTCATAAGCACCTTCGTTAATCTCTAGAAGTTTAGAGATCCGGAATCCAAAAACACTCTTGAATATAACTATAGCATAACTCTTGAATATAACACTAACATGCATGTATTGAAACTGAATCATTCATATAGTAATGGTTATTATGTTCTTTACTAATAATTTCTCCATTAAGATCAATGCAGGCAGTAACTAACTATGAGCATGTTGTACTTTGAATATTTAATTTTAGGTTGACTGGAACTTGGCATACATTTTCTAATAAAGATAATGCTAAATTTGGTGTTTAGGTTCTAAGATGAGCCTATAAATGCCCATTGAATTTATAATGCACCGCGAAGTCTAGAAGTTTCCAGGAGACTCAGTTCATAGACACACTGTTTGCTGAATACATATATCTATCCATCAAGTATAATAAGTTTCTGTAGGAAACCTTTTTTCCAAACTGGGAAACCTGGAATACACCTCTCTCCCCACTGCAGTCCTGGAACAAAAGACATCCCATAAATCCCAACTACTTGTGGTCTATCTTCCATTTTAATTTCCTAAGGATATTACTCAGCTTGGGTCTGGCTTCCTGTTATTTTATTTTCATTATACGCAGTGGTTAAAAGCATGGGCTTGAGATTCAGACCTGGGCTCAAATCCCCTTTTTCTCTGTTCACTAGCTACGTGCCTAATTTTTCTTTTTTACTTAAAGGGGATGATGACAATAATCTCCTTCTCATGGGTAAAAGTATATGAAACGTTGCATATAGTGCCTGCCATGTAGTTAGTACTCAATACACACTTACTGCACCTATGGCCCGTGTCACTACTACCATGGCAATTTATTTATTACCATGGCAATTTATGTAAGTTATTTAAACTCTCTGCAAAATGAGAAAGTTGAAATGTGACTTCAAGTTTATATTCCAGTCTTATTCTTATAGCTAAGGCACAAGGAGAAAATGTTACTACATCAAATGAATTGTTATGTGAATCCTATCTATTCATGTTTTAGGACGATGTTTCCCACAATCTGCTTTACCAAACGTTTCTACAGATTCTGAAGGAAAAGAACCTGTGCTCAATTAAGTTTGGGAAATAATGGGTGAAACAAAGGTAAAGTCTGTGTGTTTGTGTTTTCTCTGTGGACCACTCGGAGCAGAGCCTTTACTATAACAATATGCCTAGTGGCCTTCCAAGCTCATTGGGAGACAGTTTAGAATAATGATTAGTAGGTCAGATTCTGGAGTCAGACTATCTAGCTCCTCATCCTAGGCTCTGCAATTTATTGGCTGAGACTTAGGCGAAGTTATTTAATCCTTTAGTGATTCAGTTTTCTCATCTGCACATGTGGGATAACAGAAGTATCTAAGGAAATCAGTACAAAGATTATCTAAGAGGAATGTGTTTGGGATTGTACGTAAAAACTGCCCAAAAATGATTAGCATATTTTTAATGGCATGTATTTATTATTATAATATTAAAAGCATATTATTCGTACATTTTTAAGACCACTATTATAATATAAATTAATTTTGTTTTTCAGAGCCCTTGGATGGACTCTATTTCCTTTATACGAGTCCCATTCAAGGGCAGTCAACCAGCAGAACCAAGGTGATGAATCTAAGTGATACTTTATGATAAAGTACAGCCACTGTGTCAGTACAAAGGACAGACAGACTAGACAACCAACGCGTGTATTGGTCTTCTAACACACTTCATATTGTTCATGGTAATTAATTTTGTGGAGGCTGAGAAATAATAAGGTTGTTTGAAATCATAATCAGGATACTAAAAAGAATATTTCCTTGTTATTAAAGTGATTATAATTACTAAATTGTACAGAGGTTCCCCTTTAGTGTTTTGTGTGTTGTTTGGTAGCCACAGTTTTCTAGGCAGATCAGATCCTATTCTCAAATAGTTTTTATATTTCTTCTGCTTTCGTGATTTGATGAGATATAGCAGATAATCACTCAACACACATACAGAATTCCTTTATTAATTTTCCTCCTATCCTTTATTTGCTATTTTTCCATTTATATTTATATGAACTTTTCTTTGGGTTGAAGCTTAATTTTAAGTATTTGAAAAATTAATATTTAACACACAAATGTCTATCTGAACTTGCTGAATTTTCATCCCTTGTTTTTCCTTTTACGAACCACCACCATTTAATGATCATTTACAATGTCCCAAGCACTGTCCTAAGATCATTACCACATGTATTATTTCATTTGATTCTTACCACTCAACAAAATTAGGTGCTATTGTTCCCAGTTTATAGATGGAGAAACTGAGGCATAGAAAATGGTAAGTAACATGTCCAAGGTCACTCAGGGAGCAAGCAGAATTGCTGGGATAAAACCCAGGGCCCGCCTGACAGTTAACATTTAGTTTTATTCTGTTTCCATGGAAATTATGTGTCAGTATCAAAGAAATCATATTTAGTTGGTACATTCCTTTCAAATGAGAAATATTTTTATTTTACTGCACAAATACCACTAACTTCAGTAAGCAGTAGCGTAGATTAGTTAAAATACAAAATACCCTGCTTTGCCTGCTAGATTTCATGGGCCACCTTCAGTGTACCGAAATAATTTTTAGCATATCCTAGATTTCCAGGATGATTTTATAATATCAAGAATGTTATACCTGTTTTCAAAGACTTTTAAGTCTTCATTTGGAATTAAACCAAGATTGTATCTGTTGAAATGCTCTCTGGCTTTTTAAAATACAGAGATGAAGCTCATTATCAAAAATTTATAGCTTTATCCTAAAGCAAAATTTGCCCCTTATAATACTAATAGAAAAAATAAAAAAGGGTCTGAAACAAGAATATGAGTCCCTCTGCCCTCCAGCAGCAGTTTATAAGGAGGTGTCAATGTATTTGACTTTTGAAACTGCAAAGCAGATGGACAGATTGGATATTTTCATGACAAATTCCAGAAAGCACTCTCTACCCTTTATTAAACAGTGTTTACACCTACTTTAGCTCTCCCAGAGGAATGGAAATGGATATTACCACACTCTCCATAGCAATCGCGAATCAGGGAAAGCATACTAGCTCTCAAGACACTGCTGGGGGCTGTTCTAAATCACAGTACCTGCTCTTCTGACAAGAAGCTTCCACCTTGGGTTTCAACCTGTCTCCGTGACAAGTGATTACAATTCTAACCTTGTTCCCCCATATTAATATCCTTAGCCTCCCTGAAGGAATCCACACTGAAAAGCCAAGCAAATCAACAAAGGATGCGCTCATTCTTTTCATAAATATTTTAATGCATAAACACATATGTAATAAGTATCTAAGGGCAGCATTGGAAAGATTGAATCCCATAAATATTTGAAGAGTTTTGGAAGCGTTTTTACTATTCTGTGCCTTTGCCAAGGAAACAGCAATATCTGTGTTGCCAGGCTCTACCTCCTATGTAAGCAAATTCTTTCAATCGGAGTGACCTGAAGTACAAATTTAAGACCATAACTCAAATAATATATTTTTAAGCTCATAAATATTTCCATTCTCTTGAATTTGATTCAGTCTGATGGTTCCATGTTAGTCTGGCTCAGTGCGGTTCTGCTCTGATTCAAGTCTCACTCCCACTCCATGGGGCATTTGTATCCATATAATACAAACGTGGTTTGACTTCTCAAATTTCAAGTTCACGTTCCGTATGTTCAGCTGTTCCCTGGGCCTTTCTGTGCTGCCATGATGCATTTATTTATACCTTGTCCGTATCTCATAGGAGAAAAGGTTCTGCCCTCGCCCCACCTTCCACCCTGGTCCAAAGATACTCAAAAAGCAGAGGATGAGGACTCCCCTGACCTTGGCCTGACCAAGAACTGCAAAGGTAGACCTTTTAGCCATACAGTAATGCCAAGGAAAGGGGAGTCAGATTTTGGAGCTTTTGTTGGAGAGATGAGAGAGAAATGGGGGGAGCGGAATGAGGGAAACTAAGGACAGAGGTACGTGAAACTGGAGAAGAGAACGAGGCGACTGATGACAAGAAGAAAGAATCAGGCAGCATGAGCTCCATGGGGAAGCAGGTTCTGAGGGGATCCCAAGCACTGCCAGATGACAGCGTATTCTCGCATCGCCTCCTAGGGCTCCTGAGAACAGTGCCCCAGACAGGACGGACTTGTAAGGGCTCAGTAACCACTCTAAGAACTTCAGCCTCCCTTGAAGATATCATGAAACGAATTGTCTTTGGCTACCCGATGAAGTAAATATTAGAGTGAGGGAGACTAGAAGTCCCTGACAGGGAAAGAGCATCTCTCTTTTCCCCTAAATTGAACCACGTCCAACACACTTTCACAAAGAGGAAGTGGATCCAGCATGGTTTTCTCCTAACAAACTATAAGGGTCACTCTGTTTTCCAGGTGTTTGCAAAATCCTCCTGGATCTCTCCAGCATCTTTCCAGAAATCTAACTCCCCTGCCTCAACTTCTAAGACGGCAATTTTAAATCCCCTTTTAAAACAGGAGCATCACATGTTCACCCTCTGCCAGACTTGATTCCCTTTATCTGGCCTCTGACACTGACAAAGTCACTGGTGAAAAGCTTATTATTATCATAGCACTGAATTCCTGAAATATCTTGAATGAAATCACATCCTCGGTAGAACATGTGGTGCCTTAAAAAAATATCAATGCTTAACTAAATTGCACCAATGTTATGTCTACTTTTTTCTAACCAAGGTAGCAAATGAGATGTCTATTTGAATTTTATATTTTCTAAGTATTGACATTTTTAATTTGCCTTTTTATTACCAATTGTTATTGAATAATCCACCTTGCATATTTTTTCATGTTAAGGTTTTTAAAAAATATTTTCCATTGCACTTTATTAAGTCAACACCTACTATGAGCACTGCAGTAGTTTAAGTCTCTTCTACATATTTATGTCTTTCCTGATTTCAAACTCTTTTTCTAAGCCCTTCCCACAAGGAGTACTTTCTATCCTTCCTTTCTTTTTTGGATATTCTCATTCCCACATGAAGACCTACCAATTATAAACCCAGCAAGTCAATTCCTGTGTCCAGTTCTTTGGGATTAGTTTTTTTGGAATCTCTTCATGGCGTGTAGAAAAACAGGTCTAAATTCATACACTCGCATATCTTTGAGATATTGTAGGTTCAGTTCCAGACCACCACAATAAAGTGAATAACACACAAGCGACTCATGCAAATTTTTTGATTTTCCAGTATATATAAAAGTTATGTTTATACTATACTGTAGTTTATTAAGTGTGCAATGGCATTAGGTCTAAAAAATGCATATAACTTAATTAAAAAATACCTTATTGCTTAAAAAATGGTAATAATCATCTGAGCCTTCAGCCAGTTGTAATCTTTTTGCTGGTAAAGGGTCTTGCCTTGATGTTGATGGCTGCTAACGGCTGGGGTGGCTGTGGTGATTTCTTAAAATAAGACAACAATGAAATGCACCAGTTGACTCTTCCTTTCATGAAAGATTTCTCCGTAGCATTAAGCGCTATTTGACAGCATTTTATTCACAATAGGAACTTCTTTCAAAACTGGAGTCAATTCTCTCAAATCCGACTGCTGCTTTATCAACCATGTTTATGGAATATTCTAAATCCTTTGTTGTCATTTCAACAATGTTAATAGCACCTTCTCCAGGAGTAGATTCCATCCCAAGAAACCACTTTCTTTGCTCATTCATAAGAAGCAACTCCTGATGTGTTCAAAGTTTTACCATGAGATTGCAGCCATTCACTCACATCTTGGGGCTCCACTTCTGATTCTTTTAATGGTTCTTTGCTATTTCCACCACATCTGCAGTTACTTCCTCCACTGAAGTCTTGAATCCCTCACTGTGAGGGCTGGGATCAACTTATTCCAAATCCTTAATGTTGATACTCTGACCTCTTCCCATGAATCATGAATGTTCTTAATGGCATTTAGAATGGTGAATCCTTTCCATAAGTTTTCAATTAACGTTGCCCAGATCCATTAGAGGAAAAATCACTATCTATGGCAGTTATCTCCCTGCAAAATATATTTCTTAAATAATAAGACTTAAAAGTCAAAATTACTCCTTGATCCATGGGCTGCAGAATGGATATTATGTTAGTGGGCATGAAAACATCATTAATCTTCTTATACATCTCCATCATCAGAGCTCTTGGGTGACCAGGTACATTGTCAATGAGCTATAATATTTTGAAAGAAATTCTTTTTTCTGAGCAGGTGTCAACAGTGGGCTTAAGATACTTAGTACACCATGCTGTGAAACGATGTGCTGTCACCCAGGCTTTGTTGTTCCACTTGTAGAACACAGACAGAGTAGATTTAGCATGATTCTTAAAGGCTGAAGGATTTTCAGAATAGTAATGAGCACTGAGTTCGACTTAAATCATGAGCTGCATTATCTGCTAACAAGAGAGTAGGCCTGCCCTATGAGGCTTTGAAGCTGGGTATTGACTTCTCCTTTTTAGCTATGAAAATCCTAGATGGCATTTTCTTCCAATAGAAGACTCTTTTTTTTTTTTTTTTGAGACAGAGGCTCACTCTTTTGCCTGGGCTAGAGTGCCATGGCATCAGCCTACCTCACCACAATCTCAAACTCCTGGGCTCAAGCAATCCTCCTGCCTCAGCTACCAAGTAGCTGGGAGTACAGGTGTGCACCACTATGCCAGGCTAATTTTTTTATTTTTAGTAGAGACAGGGTCTCATTCTTGCTCAGGGTGGTCTTGAACTTCTGACCTCATGTGATCCTCCTGCCTTGGCCTCCCAGAGTGCTAAGATTACAGGCATGAGCCACTGCACCCACCCAGAACGCTGTTTCATCTACATTGAAAATCTGTTATTTAGTGCAGCCACCCTTATCAATGATCCTAACTATATCTTCTGGATAACTTGCCGCAGCTTTTACATTTGAACATGATACTTCACCTTGCACTATTATGTTATGGAGACAGATTCTTTCTTTAAACTTCATGAACCAACCTCCTAGCTTCCAATTGATCTTCTGCAGCTTCCTCACCTTTCTCAGCCTTCATACAATTGAAGAGAGGGTCTTGCTCTGGAATAGGCTTTGGCTTAAAGGAATGTCGTGGCTGGTTTGGTCTTCCATGCAGACCACTTAAACTTTCCCTTATCAGCAATAAGCCTGTTTCACTTTCCTATCATTGGTGTGTTCACTGGAGTAGCACTTCTAATTCCCTTCAAGAACTTTTCCTTTACACTCACAACTTGGCTAACTGTTTGGTGCAAGAAGCCAAGCTTTCAGCCTATTTCATCTTTCAATATGCCTTCCTCACTAAGCTTCATCATTTCTAGCTTGTGATTTAAAGTGCAAAACATGTGACTATTCCTTTTATGTGATCATTTAGAGGCCACTGTAGGGTTATTAATTGGCCTAATTTTAATTTTGGTGCATCTTGGGGAACAGGGAGGACTGCAGAAGAGAGATGAGGGAACAGCTGACTGGTGGAACAGTCAGAACACATACCACATTTATCAATTCAGTTTGTCATTTTATATGGCCATGACTCATAGTACCCCAAAACAATAACAATGTTAGTATCAAAGATCACTGTTCATAAATCACCGTAACAGATATAGTAACAAAAGTTTGAAATACTGGGAGAACACCAAAATGTGACACAGAGTGAGCACAGGCTGCTGGAAAAATGGCTCCTATAGACTTGCCTGACACAGGGTTGCCACAAACCTTCAATCTGTATAAAACGTAGTATCTGTGAAGTGTAATAAAGCAAAGCTCAATAAAACAAGGTATGCCTGTACCACATTTGGCTTTCTCAATCACTTCTCACTTTAGTTTCTGGCTTCCTTCATCCTTTCCATTAGGAACCTATGTTCTATCATCTCGTGACCACTTTCCTAAATTGTAATAGCTTTCCGGAGTGGCGAATTGGTGGATTGGACTCTAGACCAGATGGTAAATTACTAACCATGCATTTGAAGGAGGCTGAAGTAGACTACTATTCAAAGAGCTAATTTTTTCCTCCACATTTGGTATGGGATATTTTTGGTACAGAGAAAATAATCTGGGAATCAACAATTTTCAAATATTGTTTGGTTTTGCATTTACCTTTTCAATAAGGCATTGATAACACCACTTAAATCTTGAATTATAAGGCTCACCTTCTAGCAATATATAAAATGTTCATTTGGTGAATAACTTTCAGACAAAATCTCTAATTTGCTTATTTTACAGATCTGTGACAGAATTTTTATCACACTGTCTTTATACACCACATTTTCTCTTGAGAAACACTTACTGACTTTTAGAACATGTATTTTATTTTATAACACGTATAGCAAGAATGAAAAAAGACATCTAAAACGTTCTGGAACAAGTATCACTTGCCTTCCAAGGGTAAGGTCAGCTTAGGATGAAGTGAATAGTCAGGACTTAATTTTCTAAAGAATTTATATGTACTAACCTTAGTGTCTCAACTTTATTTTTATTAAATATGACTGACAAAATGAATATTGATATTTTGTGCTGGGTAACTTGTTATTGTGGGAGACTGTTTTGTGTACTATTATAGGATGTTCAGAAGCATCCCTGACCTCTACCCACTAGGTGCGACTAGCACTCAACACAGACAATGTCAGATGTTCCCTGGGGAGCAGAATCGCCACTTACATAGAAGAACCAAAGATTTAAGTTTAATCAAACAAGGCTAGGCCTAGTTTAATGTACATATAACCTGTCAAAAATACAGAGATTTAATTCTTTCTTTATCCACATCCAAAAATTAGGGACAAATCAAGTAGGCATAAACCCTTCAATTCTCCTACTAAATCAAAATCAATCTTTGATACATTCACTTATTCTGGGGGAAAAAAACCCACAGTATTGGCTCAGTATTGCCATGATGTAGGTTTTGTAATGTCACCATATTATACAGTTAAATTTCAGTAACTGTGTAAAAACATCATTAATGATTTCCAGATAAAACATTAGGGGATCTTTACCACCTCTATTAAAACTATTCTATAGTTTTGAAGACAAGGACACCAAAACCAAAATAAATTGGGGGCATTTGAAGATTTTCTGAAACTTTTATATATGCAGTGAGACAGGATCACAGGGCTAGAGGATTAATAAAATAAGAGGGTGAGGTACAGTTTAGTAACAATGGTCACATTTATTTAAAGGGTATGTTCAGTTAGGGATGGATAAAGCTGCCTCTAAGTCAACACTATTCAATTACATGAACACTAATAAGACAGAGAAAAAGAGAGAGAGAGAAAGAGAGAAAGAGAGAGATAATAGGTATACTTTACCATCCCCAGGAATGATGCGGAGGGTAACTGTGTTTCCCGCTTCCTTGATTAGGTTGACAATGTCTGAATGAGATTTGTTGGTGATGGAACATCCATTTACCGCCAAGATCCGGTCTCCCACTTTCAGCTTGCCACAGCGGTCAGCAGGGCTCCCCTCAATAATCCGACCTATTTTGTGAGGCATAGCCACACATGCATTGCCTGCTTTGATATTGAGTTTTAATTTTTTTTAAAGTTACGTGAGAATATAGTGAAGGGAGGAGAAAAAGGGTTGAAAAGGGAAAGAGAAGGTTAAGTGTTAATTAATTAAAGCATTAAGCAAATGTTATTAAAGGAGAGCTCTGAGCTGATGGTCAAAACATTGGCAATATTCGAGGTGTCTGTATAAGGAGCTACTGCCCTGAAACTAGAGTTCACTGCTGCAGTCCCTTGCTGACTCAAAATTAAGGGAAAATCCCAGCTTCCCTCCTTAAATCTATTATAAAATTTGGGATATTTGGCAACTTCAAAGATTCTCAAGAGTCCAAAAATAACTTGCCGTTGGCTTATTCGGGGACTGCAAATGTGAAACTCAGAGTTGGGATGAATGCTTTTCCTCATTCTGTATTCATATCACTTCACTTTTGCCAGCTGTTGCTTAAGCTTCTGCCAATGTTTTATTCTTTCTCCATTTAGAAAAATAATCACTGGGTGTCTAGTGAGGCCTAAGAGTCTGGTAGCACCAAAGATTCAATCTGAAAACACCTAATGAGCAAACACTTAGACTTTCTGCCTTCTACCAGGATGATGAAAGCTTTAGAAAAAGGGCATAATTATAAGACATGAGCCAAGGGACCACCCAACCTTGAAACTTTTTTTTTCCTTTTAGGACCTTTGTTCAATCAGTCTATCTCATGTGCTTTCAGGGTAGGACCTGGCTCATCAGCTCTGAAATCCTCCTCCTGCTTCACAGAAATCCCCTCGAAGGAATATGAGAATCTACTACCTATTGAGGCTCAGGACACTGATCCGAAGCCAGGTTCAAGTCATCCCTTGACCTTTTTCCTTTAATTGTCTCTTTTCTCATCATCAGTTACTGCACATCCACGATATGAAAAACCAGGAAAAGTACATTTGAAGAGGAAGGTTTATTGTGCTCACTGAGGTGCTCTATGTCGCTGCCAACTTCCAGAGAGAGGTGGAAAATTGGCTTTAGGGCCTGATATAAGGTTTCTAGTTAATCCCATATTGAGTTTCAAAATTTTTTATGCATAGTCGCCTATTCTGAGAATTTATCTTTCTGGAGATTATGAAGATATTTATGCAGCTGAGTCACCTTTGGGAAAGGGTGACAAAATTAACATGGAAGACATTGAGGGAACCAATTGAGTAGGCTTTTCCATCATAATTTGGACCTTGAGGGTAAAATGGGTGGGAAAATGCACTTTAATTCCTTTGAATTTCTGGAGATTTGCCTCAGTTTGTGTCATAGGATGTAACATCAAGATCAAAGAATTTTTTAAAAGGAGTATATAGTCTATTGGAATCCAACAGGCAGGTGTGGTGGAAAGCTTCCATAGTCAAAAAATCAAGGTTTTGATTAAGTTTAGCTCATTTCCAAGGATGACTCGCATGACAAAGCAGGTATAAGGAAAGCTCTGCGTAGCTCAGAAGTCTCATGCAAAGTATTAGGGAAAGTTTAATTTGTCCATTGTAAGAGCCAAAGAAAAACAATCAAAGACCAAATTGTGAGTGTGAATACAATATTCATTACATAACACATAGCTGGCCACTTGACATATTTGCTATTTCTTTCTAGAAAGTGAAACTGATAATTCTGAAATAGCTGAGAACATCACAGGATGCGTGGGGACAAACTGTAGCTCTGAAGAAAATAACTTAGAATTTTTCCCCCTCTTCCTTTCTCTTTATTTTTATATTAAGCAGAAAAATATCCAGAATTAATGAAAAAACAAAATTAAAAAAACCTCGCCTCGATGTCAGGTTATCCATCCATGACATGCCGCGATAACTTTATGAATGTAGCTGACAAAAGCACTGTTAGTAATGGGCGATTGTTACTGCAGCCACACATGCAGAGACCTGGCTGAGTCACTGTCCCCTAAAGAACCTAAAACTTGGTGAGGAGAGACAGCTTTAGCAGGAAGCAACATTCCAAGCCTAAACGGAAGCCAAGTGAGTTCTACTGGATCCGAGTGCTAAAAGGCTGTAGCACCTTGCCGATCCTTGCCAGAGCGTGACCTAGACTCCTGGGCATCAGACTCCATGTGAATAAGTCCTTTGGGGACAGAGCTGAGGCAAAGGAAAAGCCTGCACTGCCCTTCCCAGTCTCCCATCACTTTCCGGCATAAGTAATAAAGACGCTTGGGAGACAAACAACTCTTTATCTAATCAGGAAGGTGGCTCCTTTTTGGAGTGTAGTCTACAATCCATTCTAATGGGAAACTGATTCACAGATGACTAGTTTCTGGAATTATCTGGGTTGCCACCTGTCTTTGCCAGTGCACCCAGCGGAGAGTTAACCTTCCGAGAGGGTGACAACGTGTTTCTTGGTACTCTGTTGAAACCCCTGACATCTGGATGAGACAGGAAAATCAAACGACTCTTAACTCAGATTTTTAACCAGATTCTTAATCAACCAATAGTAAAAATATTTAAAGTTAAAATTTCAAAACAATTTCTGACAGTGATAGAGAAAGAACACAGGTGAGGTGGGAAGAGCGTCTCATGTGGTATTTTTATTCCTGATACCGCTACGTTTCCTAGAGCGTTTTTTCCACAGTATGCTCCTTTTAAAAACCCTTAAGACTTTCTGAGATCACTGCTATTAATGATATCCTACTCAGGACTCTTCAAAAGTCTTTCTTACTGTCAAGGGGCTCCCATTTCACACAAATCTCATGTAAGCTTGAAGTTGTGTGTATGTATCACATGTTCCGGATGGAAGCCAAAAGGGTTTTTGAAAAAAAAAAACACTGCCAACCTTCAGAATGGAAAAAGCTACCAGATAAACTCCATCCCCAATTAAGACTTGAATTACCCCAAGCGAGACACTTCCGTAACTGGGACTTGGGCCATCTTTCACCTGCCCCCGTGCAGCAGGCAACCCTGGGGAGAATCGCGTCCAGCACTCACCAAAGGTCGTGCCTGCTTCGGGCCTGCTCACCGAGGACACGATGACGAAGCCGAAGCCCTCGTTCTCCCCGCGCCGGATCTCCACGTCGTAGGGCTGCACCACGGTGCTCACCACGCCGCTGCCCCCGCCGCCGCCGCTGCCGATGCCGCTGGTGCTGCCGCTGCCCGAGCTCACCGTGTTCAGCGAGTTCTGGCTGCCCTGCGGGGTGCGCTTCTCCTCCGTCAGCGACGCGGGCTGGGTGCTGCTGTGGTGAGAGGAGGCCGGCGAGGGCACCTCGTTCTCCGTTTTGGGCACTGTAACAGAGAGATGCATGCCTCAGTCTCCGGACTGCGCGGAAAAACGCGCCCTGCCTCCCCTCTGGGGCTCCCCCAACGTCACCACCTGCAAGAAATCAAAAGATGAACCCAGGGGAGCCAGCACCTGGCCTCACAGACAATAGGGGCTGAAAACATTGAGGGAATCAGGGATTGAAAACAGCTTTTCTTGCTTTGACACATATTAGCCATTCAGTACGCACAAGCGTGATTCCACCTACACACCAAAGTGTGTATCATTTCTAGCATACTGTTTATCGACATCCACGCTCACATTCAAGTTTGGGGCAAGATCAGCCCGCTATGAAATACGTCCCCGTTGCGCAAAGGAAAAAGTAGTGGAAGCACCAGTGAGGACCAACCTCTTTGCTTCACAGATACAACCGTGGCTGCACATCGACACTGTCATTACCTTTGAGTCACACTTCTGCTCCGCTTTTGCTCTTCCCATCAGGCAAGAGACTGTAAGGGGACTGTACCATGAAGGCTAGCCACCGTATGTGGGATTTGTGACACCTGGGAGAGGTATGCACAGCTTTCTCGTATGAGCTTCCAGATGTCAGTATCTGCTCTGCTTGCAGAACTGGATGCATTAACAGAAGTTAGTCACCTTTGCAGTTTGATGGCTTTGTCAGGCAACAGCATGAAGTAGTCCTGAATAGCCAACACAGTAGTGGGACCAGCCATGCCAAAATCAAAATGTGTCATGTCTAAGTTTTGGAAAAGCTTCTCTTTTCATAGTTTTTGTTGTTGTTGTGTAAAAATATGAATAACAAATTTTTAAGTGTACCGTTGAGAGACATTAAATACCTTAATGTTGTTGTACAACCATCATCATCATCTTCCCAAACTGAAACTCTGTATTCATTAAACATTAACTCCCCATTTCCCCCTCCTCCTAGACCCTGGGAACCACCATTCTACATTCTGTGTCTATGAATTTGAGTATCCTAGGTACCTCATATAAGTGGAATCGTGTAATATTTGTCCTTTCGTTAAATAGCTTATTTCATTTAGCATAACATCTCTTCATAGATTTCACATGCCTTTTACATAGAGTTACAAACTCAAAATATTTAAGATTTTAAAAATAAACCAACCTGAAACAAATTTTTAAAAATCACCTTGCTTTACTATTTCTATTTGGGCCAAGGAAGTCAAATACTTTTTGTCTCATTTCAAAAACCAATTCTACAATAGTTGATTGCTTTTAGCTGCATGGAATACTATGTTAAGAAGGATTTTGAGGCCATAAATGAGCTCCAGGGACATAATCTATGGCTGATTAACACCGTTTTCCATGGCTGCACTAGAATTTAACATCTTAATTTTATAATTAATTATATACCATTTTAAATGGGTTATATTAGGTTTTTTATTTTTTAACAAGGTACCAATTAATTTTATCTGATAGGTATTTGTTTTGCTAATATTGATGCTATGGAGAATTTATAGTATTTCATGTCACATTCCTTCAGTAATTCAGTTGATACAACACTTAATCTGCTGCTTTTGCATTCTGGGTTCTGTCTTAATTTCGAGGCAGGGGCTGCATACAAAGATGAACAATCAAGGTGTGTGCTTTCCGCGAGCTGGTAAGAAAATGGGAAGGACAGATGCTCACACGAGGAGCTACTCGAAATGGCAGATTCTGATATAGAAGTAAACCATGAGTCACAAGAATGGCAAGGAGGGAATGCTAAAATCTGAAGGCAGTGGGAACAAGAAGGGAATTTCCAAGGAAAGAAGGTTATATTTGAGCTGAGCCTGAAAGGATATGTAGTATTTTGAGAACTAAAATTTCAAGTTTGCAGGCAGGAGGATGGAATCAAAAATGACTGAGAAATGGCCAGCTCTTACAACTTTCTTGTAGAAAGCACAAAAACCCAAAAAACAAAAAAACCCCAACTTGGTTTAAAACCTATGATAGTCAGCAACAGAGTAAGATACTACTAAGTTTTATGGGCTTATTTTGCAGCCCAAACCTATTTTTTGTTCTCTTAATATGAAGCTACAACTCTTCTGACTTTTATAATGATCTTTTTTGTTAAGGATTATCACCAAATAAAGAGGATGGCTAAATTCTGGTTTGCAAGGGGATGGGAGGAAGGTAATATATATTCAACTGGCCTTCTTCTAGAAGCCTTTGCTGAACACATGCAAATAGAACATTAAAGTACTTTAGATTGACAGTAGTTTTGCAGGGTTTGAGAGAAGCAAGCCATCTGGAAATTCTGAGCTTGATCACATTTGCAAACATTTGCTAAAATAGATGCGTGAGGAGGCAGACACAGGAAGGAGGCCTTTTCTGTGAATAAAGTGACAATGCACTGTCTAAAGAAATGAATGAAGAACATACCCGCAAAAACCACTTTACGCCGCACTGTGAGATTGACATGGCCTTGCTTGGCGGCTTGTTGCATAAGCTGGACCACGAGCTGGTGTGATTTTCCAATTACTGGTGTTCCATCCACACAGATTAATTCATCTCCAGACCTCAGGCGGCCGTCCGTATCAGCAGCACCCAGCGGTACGATGTGACCGATATAAATCTGTTGAGTAATTGGATGATGGATAAAACATTGCCCTCTTAGTTTACTATTGCACCAAATAGTAAACCATCTCCAGGAACAGTTCCATTCATTCATTAAAGTCTGGATGCACGGCATGAACATTTATTGAGCACCCACTGTGTATAACATTGTGTTAGGTGCTGCAACAATTCTCAAGTAGTGGAAAGAATATCTATTTCTTACTTGGTTCCTTGATGTTTATCTGTAGCCTACTGATGGCTCACTCTTTCTTTTTCTTCTCTGCAAAAATAAGTCACATTGTTCCTCTATTTTGTAAAATCTTTTCTTCTTTCCTATCTTCCTAAAAATCCTCCTTTCATAAAACTCTGCTAATTAAACCATTAATATTACTTTTCTATAAGGGTCCAGTGCTATGACTAACAATAGGGAATATGTAATAAATACTGTTAAACAGATGAATGGATTAAGCAAAGTCTGGTTTGATATCCCCATTTCTGAAGTCTTTTAGCACCTAAAAGCAGTTTTCCTCTTTAGTATCTTGCTATTATAGTCATCATTCGCTAAAAGTTAGCTAAAATATTTGCGCCCATCTTCTCAGCAGATAATAATGCTACAATTACCTTTAATATGGCATTTATAATTTACAAAAAACTTTGACAAAATAGTGGTTAAGAATATGGACTCTGAGGCCAGGCATGGTGGCTCATGCCTGTAATCCTAGCACTCTGGGAGGCCGAGGCGGGAGGATAATTTGAGCTCAGGAGTTCAAGACCAGCCTGAGCAAGAACAAGACCCCATCTCTACTAAAAAAGTAGAAAGAAATGATCTGGACAACTAAAAAAATATATATAAAAAATTAGCCGGGCATGGTGGCGCATGCCTGTAGTCCCAGCTTCTCAGGAGGCTGAGGCAGAAGGATCGCTTGAGCCCAGGAGTTTGAGGCTGCTGTAAGCTAGGCTGATGTTACAGCGCTCTAGCCTGGGAAACAGAGTGAGACTATGCCTCAAAAAAAAAAAAAAAAAGAATATGGACTCTGGAGTCAGATCCTTGTCACTCCTCAATTTAATAACACTGTGGGCTGGGCGTGGTGGCTCACGCCTGTAATCCTAGCACTCTGAGAGGTCAAGGCGGGCGGATTGTTTGACCTCAGGAGTTTGAGACCAGCCTGAGCAAGAGTGAGATCACGTCTCTACCAAAAATAGAAAGAAATTAATTGGAGAGCTAAAACTATATAGAAAAAATTAGCCGGGCATGGTGACACATGCCTGTAGTCCCAGCTACTTGGGAGGCTGAGGCAGTAGGATCGCTTGAGCCCAGGAGTCTGAGGTTGCTGTGAGCTAGGCTGACGCCACGGCACTCACTCTAGCCAGGGCAACAAAGTGAGACTCTGTCTCAAAAAAA
>CAUYSK010058507.1:0-15506 GCA_963575035.1 Avahi laniger
TGGGCTCAAGCGATCCTTCTGCCTCAGCCTCCCGAGTAGCTGGGACTACAGGCATGTGCCACCATGCCCGGCTAATTTTCATATATATATATTTTTAGTTGTCCAAATCATTTCTTTCTATTTTCTTAGCAGAGACGAGGTCTCGCTCTTGCTCAGGCTGGTCTCGAACTCCTGACCTTGAGCGATCCACCCGCCTCGGCTTCCCAGAGTGCTAGGATTACAGGCGTGAGCCACCGCGCCTGACCAATGCCATTCTTTAAACTCTCACTTTCTCCCTGTAATAATTCCCAGAATAATGTGTTTGACATTAAAAAAAAAAGACTTTAGAATGGAGATTTTCATAATTTAAATGAGACAAGGAAAATACAAGACAATAAAATACAAGGAAAAAAACCCACTAAAACAAACTTAGCTCATGGAAATCTAGGAGCAAGTAACAAGAACAAACTTATAAAAAAAGCACCTTTAGAATAGAGGCCTAAGTTGTTATATTTATTTTTCAACAAAGCAGAGCATCTACATTCTCTTGCACTAAATTGTGAACACTATTATTAGAGCAGGGATGAAGCCTACATGAAACATAGTAGGTACTTAACAAATATTTGTTAAATGAATAAAATAACTATTTTCCTGTTTCAAGTAGATCACCGTGGGAAGATATATAATTGTTCCACTCATTGCTCAAAATGTTTTTGGAAGATTTTTTTTTAATTTCTGCTAGAGGAAGGGTTCTATCCATGGATAGAAATAAGGATTTGTGTGAGATTGCATCAGAGAAATGATTACATCTTTATTTTCACTAACTTCTAATTAAAATTTGGCATCTTCTTTAATTATGAATATAGGCAACAACCCAAAGTATTGTTAACAGCACTTGTGACTTTGCCACCAATATAAACTACAGATAATTTTCCTCTCACGTTAGTTATTGCAGATATCTCAAAATTTATATGTATCATTTACATGTAACACTACTTTGAATTGTAGTAGTTATCCCATAATGCATTAATAAAAAGTTTGTATATTACTATTATAAATTTGTTCTTTAAAATGTTTTGATAACTGTATTTTAATGTAATTGATTTCTTTTGTAATCCCATATTTTTTATTTTATATAATTTCAGATATTTTTTAGGAAAGTGTCCATAGGCTTCACCAGCATATGAAAGGTGTCTATATCACAAAAATGGATAAGGACTACTGCTCTAGAGTCTACAGGACATTTTTTGAAGATTCTAGATTATATAAAATTTGTTTATTTTTTAATATGGACACCTCTACTACCATAAAAATCTTATATTTTGGGGAATTGAGTTTGGAAATAACAAAGTCACCTGGAGTCAAGTCTGGTAAATAAATTTGGTAGTTAAATTGCATCAAGAAAATAAAAGGAGAAAGGGCCATAAAATAATACAACTTTTTCTTGAATTTAATTTTCTCTCTTTCTCTAATTTTTTGAGCCTCAAATTACTAAGCTCTTAATAGATTCTAGGAATACAAAGATGAAAAAGACATGGCTTGCCTCTAGAAATTTATGGGGTTAGGAGGATGGGAGGCAGGGAAGGAGGTGAGGGCTCCTAAGCAGTAGCAACCCTATTCCACTTTTTAAAGGTGGGTTCAGTTTTGGGATAAAAATTCTGGTGCACTTAAAATAATTTGCTTTACTATTTTACCTTCTGCTGTTAAGTTAAAAGCTTTCTAGAGTCAGAGACTGTTTCTTTTGATTTTGCCTTTATAGTGCATAATATCTGCTTATGGTTATATCTTAGGAATGTAGTAAGTGGAACTGGTGCTAAGAATTATGTACAAAAGTTCACATCTGTTTTTGCAACTTATTTCTCAAAGTACTGTTAAAATTGAAGTTTGGATTGTCAGGCTGCTCACAAAAATCTACTTACATGATTATTTAATATAGAATTAACAATACATTCTAAATACTATGCATGCCAGTGCTTCTCTGCATAAATGCATTCAGAGTTCTAACCCAGATGCTGATGGCTCACAGCCCGTCTTGGTGGGGTGTGCTTCCTGTCAAAGCTAAAACGAGAACAGGAGAGGTTAGAGTCCAGTTGGGCAGCAACTTCTTAACTCCCTGTAGCAGCAATAGACAAGCCTCTATGTCAATGATTCCCCTGAGGTCCTGATTTGAAGAACAAAAGCACCAAGGACAATCTGACCCCATCTTGCTTTCCCACAGTGTCAAACTCTGCAGTGTGGATAGCTTCTAAATAAGTCACTTTATAATTAGGCTGTGTGGTTAATGAAACAGGAAAAACAAACAGATCATTGGAACAGAACAAAGAGTTCAGAAATGCAACCACATATTTTAAAAAATCCTGTAACAAGCTAAAAGATACTTAGCATAATGTAATTCAGTTCTTTGGGTTAAGGAAGGCTGCCTTTAAAAAGACATCAAAAGAAAAGCAGGAACAGACAAGAATGATCATTTTCATTACATTATATTTTTAAAGTTCTGTACAAGACACTATGAACAGTTCTAAAATAGGCAACAGCCTGTGAAAAAATATTTACAACCCAACAAAGAATTAATGTTAAAAATATAAAATAAACTATGACTAGATAAGAAAATGACAAGTAATCCAAAAGATCAATGGACAAAGGATGCAAACAGGCCAGTCACAAAAGAAGACATAAAAAAGACCACTATCTCTATGAAATGATGCTCATTTTCATTAATCAGGAAAATTCAAATAACAACAAGAAAATCCAGCAACAACTGGAAAAAGAAAACAACTACTTACACAACTGGTGGAGCTATAAATTGATATAGCTCTTTTGGGAGGATAATTAGGCAGGGTGTATTAAAAATAAAAATGTACAATACTACTTAACAATTCTTCTAGAGAAACACTTGTATAAAGCACTCAAGGAGGCTTGAACAAAAAACACTCTTTAGATTACTGTTTATGGTGGTGAGAACCTGGAGACAACCAAAATATCCATTCCTAGGGGAAATGGCTAAATAAGTGAGGTATTTTCATAGTATGAAACACTATGACGCCATTAAAAGGAATGAGCCAGATCTATATGTATCAAGAGTTCTAAGACATATTCTAGAATTCAGAAAACAAAGTTGCAGAACAACATATAAAATGATACGTTTTATGTAATACACCACAGTTCCTGTGAATATATATAAAAGACTGGGAAAGAAACACATCAAACAGCGATTACCTGGGGGCAAAGGTGGTGGAGTAGAAGTAATTAAGGATTTCTTAGTATTACTTCTAATATTTAAACTTTTAAAAAGCAAATGTGTTCATGTATTACTTATATAATAAAAACTACTAATACAAAAGAGTTGTTTCCAGTCACTAAACTCAGATCAGGATAGCCTTTGGGTGATATTCACTTTCCTGACATAAAATAAGATTATGTTTTATTTTGCTTGAGCAGTTATAGAATGGCTTCAGAAACTGAATTTTTTTCTTCCTTCCCTCTATCTCTCCATTCCTTAGTTTCAGTTTTCAATTGATGATATCTGTTAATGAAGTTAGATTTCTACTAATTGATTCTTTAATCTTTAACCATTATTGTGATAATTTGGGGACTCCTTCAGTTATTCCTGGAAAATAATTTCATTAAACTAGGTAGGGCTATGCCTTGCTCTTTCCTCATGGCAGTAGGAAACCATAATGCCTCTCAGGCACTAACTTACCCTTTCCCTCATTGCTTTCGGCTTCACTCTCTTTTGCTTCCTGGAATTTAGCAGGTATAGGATGTGTGTGTCTGTCTGTTTTACATATACAATGTTGGCTGCATGGTGCTTAGAGCTCAATGAAAAATGATGGAGAGAAGGAGAGAGAGGAGATTGCTTGTTCAAAACACTGAGCAGCCAAACACAGGAACTCCACCAAAGCAATGAATGAAAAAGAAAGTCTGGACTGTGTCTCTCCATTTCAGAAGTATCCTTATTTCTCAATGACAAGAGCTTTGCCCTTGCAAATTTATTCTGATTGGCTTACACTAGCAATGACATATGTGTGTGTATATATATATATATATATATATACACACACACACACATACATACACACACATATATGTATGATTAATTCATATTTATATGTGATATATATTATTAATATATTGTCAAAAGACAAAATTACAACAGATTTAAAGGTCTTAATTGGCTTTTTTTAAATTCTAAAATTGGGCAACATTTCATTTCATAAAATAGAATATGTGTTTGGGTGATGGCTACCCAAAACTGTATTTGTACACCTTAAAATTATACAAAAAAAAATTTAAAAAGGAAAAAAAAATTAAATAAATGTGCCAATGAGCCGGGCAGAGGAATTGTTTTGACGACAGAGAAGGGCTGAATAAAGCAGAAGCAAAGAAGAAAAATCAGATTGGTCATTTCAAAGTTACTTTCCATAAGAGGTGGAAACAGGAAAACAGAACAATAGAGAAATAAACTGATTGGTCAACATCAGGTTTATTTTAGATTACTTTTTGTTGTAAAGATTAAAGGCAGAGGGAAGTTCATTATCATGCTGATTGAAACTGGCTTGTTTGGGAAATTTGGCTATTATCTTTCCCCTGATTTCTCAGAAGGTCAGATAACAACTTAGTTTCAGTTTGGTAACTTGAAACTTAAGGATGACTGATCCCATTTTGATTTTTAGTCTGGTTTGTGGGAGCCTAGGGTAGGAGCTCAGGCCAAAACAATGGCCTCTTAAATTTTTATTTAACAATACTATATATAATGCACATATTTATAAACATGTGTATTTATATATTAAAAATATATAGTATGAAAAATACAGGCTAGCACTGGCAGTTGGTTTCAGGTGGATTTCAGACATGCTGTGACAGGGACCTGGGAGGGCTGTGACACTGGGTAGGCAGCGACCCTGTCGAACCCCTGCTCTGCTGAATCTGCTCTCTGAGCTTAAAACCCGATGGATCCAAATGCCTGTGTAATAGCAGGAGGCATCTTTTCACATGTCACTTTGCATGAGGAGGAACAGGGGACTTTTCCAATATTTACCACATATTATCTGCGAGGTGTTAACAATTACCACTCGTAGAAAGATCTGTGTCTACTTTCATTATCTCCACCAGCTAGGTGCCTCCCAGGGTGGGGAAAAATAGGGAACTAGGCCTTCGTTGGGGGATGTTAGTTCAGCTGAGGGGTAGACCAGCTAGAGGTCTCTGAGTGGAAATAGCTTTAGGTTATGAATGACCAAGTCTGCCACCTTTCCAAGTAAGACCCAGTTTGGGGGGTGAGGGCAGGGTTTGGATGTGGAAGAAGTAGTTGGCAACTTGCCTAAAATCTGTAAGTTCGCAATCTGCTGACACAAACTGTAGCCACTCAAGCTCTCTGCCTTCACGCCATGGGCAGAGAGTGACCAGAGTGTGCTGTCTCATCGCTGGTTCTCATTTTTAAAGCAGAAGTTTAAAACAGAGCAATCCTCTTTCCTCTGGGGTTTTGCTTTAAACCGCTGAAGATGTGGGGAGCGAAAGCAGCCTGTGACCACCAAGCTGGGGAGGTGTCCAAGCTCAGGCCCAGGCTGCAGAGCAGGGGCTTTTTGGTGTGGTCATTAAAGCAGAAGCAGGACTCTAATGCAGCTCAAGACAGATGCGGGGTCCATCCCAGGAGAAAACTCTTAGCAGGCTACCCCTACCCCGTTGCCTATGACAAGCTGGATTGCTTGAAAATAATGTGATTGGCATCTTTGTGTATATGCATTTTGAATGTTATCAGACTTTCTCAGTGAGATGCCCCAAACCAAGCACGTATTATTTATTTTAAAAATCCATTAAAAACCAGGCATTTAAATTGGTTTTGAGAATCTTGTTAACGAAATTGGGCTGGCTAATGAAAATTAGTTTTAATTTTAAAAGAGCTAAGCACATATAAGAAGACTCTAAGCTACCTTGCGGCAGGTCAGCTTAGTGTCTGATCCAGCCTCCCTCAAGAACTTTGTTCAAGAGTATGGAACAGTATTTTTGGAAGCTTTCTACAATATTGTCTTTGAAACATGAAGAAAACAGCAATTGTGATCATTGAGATTAATAATGTGGCATCTAGAGCAGGTAACCTGAAATTATTATCTCTGTCATTTTTTTCTTTTCTTTTTCTTTTTTTAGAGACGAAGTCTCACTATGGTGCCCAGGCTGGATTTGAACTCCTGGGCTCAAGCAATCCTTCCCCCGTAGCCCCCCAAGTGACTACAGGTGTACACCTCTGCTCCCGGCTGTCACCTCTCACTCAGAGAGAGCACATCTGGAGCCATAGCTTGCCATCTAAGTTTCTGGAACTTGACAAGACAGGAGAGAGCAATATTTATTTCTCAATGTCCAGAGGGAAATTACAAAATTTCAGTCGTATGGTAAATGCTTAAGTACTTAATGCAATAAAGTCCTTCCCTATTAAAAGCTACTCACACCCATGGTGGGGATAAATTTCTGAGGATTAATGGTGAAAACAAAGGTTTCCCTTTCAGCGCAGGAATACAAAAATATACTCCACCCCTCTTTGTGGCTTCATGAGAGGGAGCACAATGGTTCTGGAAAAGCCCTTCCTTCCATGCCTGCATGCAAAATGGCACCTGTTGCTTGAGAGGGCAGACTCACCTCACTGTCCTGGTGATTAATCTCACTGAGGCTCGACTGTTGCAACAGGACTGTCAGGAGCCTGTAAGGAAAAACAGGAGAAACGGCTCTAAAGAATAGTCACGGTGCTCTTGGAACCAGTATAAGAACACATTAGAAATACGGTCAGTTGAAGGCTTCCAAATAAAGGTGAGGGCTCTTCCCTATTCTCTAGGGCAAAGATCTGTGGAAAAGAAGCAAGCGTGAAGGGTAAGAAGGCATCTGTGAGGAGCACCTTTGCTGCCTCTGGAGGGGCCAAGGGACTTGGAGGCTTATTGTTTTCACCAGGCCTATGTCACCTAGCCATGCCCTTTAAAAACCAAAATCATCTAGTGCTTACTCTATTGATTTTGCAAAAACTTCTAGAATGCTTTCAAACTGCTTCACTCCTAGGTGCATATGTCTTTTAAATGCACAGATCACACCAGAAGGTAGTCAGCATGTACAACTTTGCTCACTGTTGGTGAAATATGCAAATATATAAGCATGAGATGACAGTAATCCGTGTGAAGTAACTTTCAACGATTCTGAAATTCAAACTCTTACCTGCGCTGGGTTGACTGAAGTCAATGCTTCATCCGCGAGGGAGAAGCAGCTGAGCACAATGGTTGGCAACTCAGGGTCTAGGATTCTGACTGCTTAGGCCCACATGCCAACCCTGCCACTGATTAGCTCTGTAACCTCAGGCTAATTACTTACCCCCTCTGTGCCTAAGCTTCCTCATCTGTGAGACAGAGGTAGTAAAAACTACCAGTCTTACAGCTCAGAGTGAGGATTAGATGAGTTAATATACATAAAACATTTAGAGCATGCCTGGAACACACTAAGTGTAAGTTCTAGAACACTTAACCCCAGAAGTTTGAACCCTGGCTCCATCTTAGAATTGTCTGGGGAGATTTTTTTAAAACCACAAATACCTGGCCTCCATACTCAGAGTTTCTAACTCAGTGAGTCTGGGGAGAAGCCCGGCTTCTATAGATTAAAAAAGATTTTCAAGGAATTCTGGTGAACAGCCAGGTTTGGAAACTATTGAGAAAGGTGCAGAATGAATTAATCAATGAATACTCAGCAAAATGATAAAGAATAGTATATGGGCAGACAATGAAAGAAGTTCAGAAATCATTTTTAGAAGAATATTTTGAAAAATGAAATTATTTAATCTCTTCCCCAAATTTTCATTGTCTTTCAGCTTAGATGACATCTAAAGCCCTAGGTATTAAGTTGTTACTTACAATAGAAGAAAAGAAAGGTACACTAATCATATTGCCTTAGGAAATGTAATACAGGGAGAACTTCAATAGGGATGGACTTTTGGTTATCTGCTGTAGAGGTGAAATAACCAGGAAGCCTATGCTTTAAATCTAGTTTGTCACTGTCTTTCGGGGAGCCAGGATCATGCTGAGATTTGATTCTGGCCTCACTGCTGCATGATCCCTCTGAGTTTCTGTATGCTCGTGTATATCCTAGGGTAACAACAGCAGCGGAGACGTTGAGGTTCGAATGGCCCCACAGGCACAAAGCTCCTGGCACACAGACCTTAAAGGAACAATGGCTATTACTGCAGGTGTACATCTCTTTTATGCTTTCTAAATTCTAGATGCATTCATCTCATGGGGAGACACTATAAAAATAATTGCATTTTGGGTGACACTATTTTTATCTTTGTTATTATTTCACCACTGTATATATTTTTCCTTATGGATGCTTTATGGATGGGGGCAAGGCTTAACTGGTGACTGTCCTTGCTCTATTTTTTTTTTTTCCTTTCTCTTCCTTCTCTCTCTCTCTTTATCAGCCATTGTTTCCTCTCTAGGGCCCACCTGGACTAAAGTAGTGGGAGAGAGTGTGAGGAAAGGCAGGTCAGCTGTGGTCCAATGTGGTCGTCCTCAGTTAACCCTGAGCAGACAGGATCTTCTGGGGCAGAAGTGACCACTTTGAGGGAAGAGGGGCTCTGAGCAGATTAGAGTGGGGGTGTGGTGAGCAAGACCTCTTGTCACATCCTGGGTGGGCCTCCCAAGGCTGTGGGATGAACCTGGTACTGACATATTTCTCTGTTTTCCTCTTAAATCCATCTTTTCTCTGCAATGTCCTGCTCTGAGGCTGACCTCTGAGGACAGCATCAACCAGGTACCCTTGCCCTTTGACTTCCTACTGGGTCTGGCCAGGGAGAACTGGCAGGAGGAGGGAAGAAGCCAGCTCCTTTTCTGGTAGTGATTGCACTTCTCCACCGAAGGCTCAGGCTCCTACAGCTGGAGCCACCACCACAGCTCTCAGAAGGTTCCAGTACCAGCTCGCTTCCTTGTCTCCTTTGGCCTAGAGAGTGGTAACATTTTCCTGCTCTTTTGGGGAGTATGCTCTTGTTAACCAATCTCTCGTCAGTTAATTTTAAATAGTCTTTCCCTAGACTTTCTTCAGGTGCCTCCTTCAACATTCCATGTCTTCCCTGTCACGGCCCTGCCAGATACACGCTGATCTGTGCCGCCTGACTCCATCAATTTCTAAGTCTCTGAGACTCACTGATCTTCAAAGCTGGACACAAATGGTCAGATAAAGGCCCTCACCCTCACCTTCACTCTTTTTACCTCATTTTATGAGAGCAAAGAACCTGAAGCCCTGCAAGGCTTATCAACGGCATCACACAAGGCCTTGGTGACCTGTTTCCAGTCTGCTGCTTCCTTGTTGTTCTGTGCGTTAATCCATAAGATACAGTCCCGTATCTGTCTCAATCACCAGACTACTTGCAGCCCTCTGTTCTGCTTTCCCTGAGCCCTTGTTTTGTGCAATGGTGGCCCAGGAGTCTTTCTTTCACAACCCCCATTAACACCAGTCCAGACTCCCTCTTGCCCTCAGATCTCCAAGGCAGCAGCATGAAGCCCACCTTGTCCCTGGTGCCAGGACAGCAGGCCTGGACCCCAGCAGGAGCACCCAGCCCTGACGTCAGGACCCAACTGCCTCTGTTAGAATCCCCGCTCCTTCCCAACCAGCTAGTGAGCTTGAGCAAGTTAGGAGACTCCGGTGGCTTACATTTTCTTATCTGTAAAATAGAGAGCATGATACCTACTTCCCAAAGACTTGTTGGGACTTTAAGTGAGTCGATGAGTACAAAGCACTTAGGATAGCCTTTACATGTCATAATAAGTCTTATATAATGATTTTTTTAAAGCCCCTACCCTTTATTTTCTGCATCCCGCTTGATTACCAGTAAGTGATTGGTGGGTCAGAGAGAGAGAGCAGCTAGAAGCATCCTGGGGACAACTTATTTCCGTGAGCTTTTCTGTTTTGCTGGCCCCTCGGGCTGCTATCAGCCCTGGAGCTGGCTGTCCTAGTGATTGGTGGGAGAAATGGTCCCCCAGACAGCCGTCTGCCCTTCCTGTCCCTGAAGCTGCCTGGATGCAAGAGCATGCCATAGGGAGACATCCACTGAGGGTGGAACACACCACCTGGTAACTAGAGACCAGGACCCCAGGGAGATGATTCCTTCCTCCCTCGGGCTGTAGTCAAGAGTGATAAAAAGAGGCAGAGCTGCTGGTGCTCTGGCAGGGAGAGAAAAAAAAAAATCTGCCAGTAGCCATGGAGACCATGAAAAAGACCTTCAGAGAGTCCCGTGGCTGCTTTCAGAAGGAATTGCCGCTTGCCTTCCAACACTAGCATGCTCAGCTTGTACAAATACAACTCTGTTCTCTTTGGAGCTTTGTCTTAATGATCATGCCCCCTCTTTCACACGGGTGCCCTCTGAATGTCCCAGCCAAGGGAGCAAGAAAGCTCTGTGGGGAGCTGAAAGGAAGAAAACTCAGACCTGCTGAGAAGCAGAGGGTTCAAAGCAGGAAGGAGAATCAGAGATGAAACCTGTGCTGCTTTGCTTTTGTCAGCCCAACGTGCCTCCGTGTTCATAATTACGAATCACTTATCCCTGCATCAGCTTCCATCCCTGCTGAGCGGGGGTTTAGCTAGGGATGTAGACTGGAACTGATTGCTTTGCTGGGGAGCTGTTTCTACTAGAGAACCAAAAGTCCCTCTGGAGGCAAAGGGCTAATTGTTTATAAGCAGCTTGGGTTTGAGGCTTCCCTCTGCATAACCTCCAGCGAGCACCAAGTGGAAGGAGCTTGCTGTTTGGACATATAAGGGTCAGCAGATTTTAGAAACTAGTATGATCACCTGAGCACAAGACCACCCTGTGGCCTGTACATACTACTTATGATTAGGGGAAAGTACAGACATATACACAGTAACAAAGATAGCAAAGGGAGTCAAATGGTTGAGTTTAATGTTCATTGGGTTCTGAAGTCTAGCAGCAGTCTACATTCCAGGGTCACGTAAACAGGAGTGAGTGCCGTTCACACCCCGACAACCTCTGCGGTAAATGTGTGTGCATGCTGGTGGGATGCTGGACTGCATGTACAGGAGCCTGTACTATATGGAGTAAAACAAGAAAACTAGTAAAGAAATGAGGCAAAGAGAAAACAAGGGCAAGACAAAAAGCATGTGACCTAGATCCTACAGGTGTGCCAGAGATGGGAAACAAATTGAGTTTTGAATTTTCTTTTTTTTTTTTTTTTGAGACAGAGTCTCACTCTGCTGCCCGGGCTAGAGTGCCGTGGCGTCAGCCTAGCTCACAGCAACCTCAAACTCCTGGGCTCAAGCGATCCTCCTGCCTCAGCCTCCTGAGTAGCTGGGACTACAGACATGCGCCACCATGTCCAGCTAATTTTTTATACATATATTTTTAGTTGTCCAGCTAATTTCTTTCTATTTTTAGTAGAGATGGGGTCTCACTCTTGCTCAGGCTGGTCTCGAACTCCTGAGCTCAAACAATCCACCCGTCTCGGCCTCCCAGAGTGCTAGGATTACAGGCGTGAGCCACCATGCCCGGCCAAGTTTTGAATTTTCTAAACATCCAAAGAGAGAAACATGATCTTAAGTCACAATGTCCATATAGTAAAAATAAAAAATAATAGCATAGCAATTTCTTCTTTAGTAGGAATTTTTCTTAAAGTTTTTCATGCAGGATGTTTTGGGTGCTATAATGAACAAAATATACCCTGACAATGAGCCAGTGAATTTTGTAAGGCTGTTTCTTATAAGGTCTCTCAATAAAGGCCAAGGGCTTAATGACAAAATATGACCATTAAAATAAATTCTACAGGGTCCACAAAGTGGGTCTCAGGAGCACAGCACACCTATGGGCAGGTTATTTTCACACATGCTGTGGGCAATTAATTATTTTTCATGTGCTCCAGCTTCGTCATCTGTAAAATGGGGATAGAAATATTATTCCCTAATGCATAGAGGTGTGGTAAGGATTAGATGAGGTAGTACACAAAAAGCACTTAGAACTTTGCTCAGAGCATGAGCATGGTAAACAGCCAATGTTATCATTGTCGTCATCATTGTAAGTTATTAATAAATGCAAATCCATATGTTTTAGTGGTCAGCCAGGCTGGCCTGAAGTTGTGTCCACTTAGGAAAAGCGAATGCTCAAACAGGTTTGCATCATGGTTGCAGGATTAGGAAGTACCTATAAGCCAGACCAGATTTTATTTTTTCTCAGAAAACAATTTTGAGTTCATGCTGACACACAAATGGGTGACAGAAGCTCACTTTCTCTGCAACAGAGCATGGCTTGGTTAGTTTTTACCTTAAACATTTAATTCAGATGTATCAAACTCGGCCATGGTCATAAAATTTCTCAATAAAACAACTATAAAATACCTAATTTTAACAGTGTAGGCTGGGCATGGTGGCTCACGCCTGTAATCCCAGCACTCTGAGAGGCCGAGGCGGGAAGATCACTCAAGTTCAGGAGTTTGAGACCAGCTTGAGCAAGAGTGAGACCCCGACTCTACTAAAAATCGAAAGAAATTAGCTGGACAACTAAAAATATATAGGAAAAATTATCCAGGCATGGTGGCGCATGCCTGTAGTCCCAGCTACTCAGGAGGCTGAGGCAGGAGGATTGCTTGAGCCCAGGAGTTGGAGGTTGCTGTGAGCTAGGCTGATGCCACGGCACTCTAGCCCAGACAATAGAGCCAGACTCTGTCTCAAAAAAAAAAAAAACAACAAAAAAACAGTGTAATTCCATAGGGAACTCTTAAGACAAGCTAGTTTCCCAAGGTTCTGTAGGTAACCAAACTATAGTCATGCGTTGCTTAACAATGGGGATATTTTCTGAGAAATTAGTTGTTAGGCAATTTTGTCATTGTGCAAACATCATAGAGTATACTTACACAAATAGATGGTAAAGTCTACTACAGCAAGTTACTGTACTGAATACTGTAGGCAACTATAACACAATGATAAGTATTTGTGTATCTAAACATATCTAAACATAGAAAAGGTATAATAAAAATATGGCCTTATAATCTTATGGGACCATCATCACATATGCAGTCTGTTGATAAAAATGTTGTTATATGGTGCATGACTACAGTTGATTTACTATATGGGTTTTAACCCAATTAATTGTGGGGGAACATTTACCAGAAATAATGATTTTGATTTTGGAATAATTAACCTTTGGGTTTTATTAGTCAAAGCAGCTAGCATTACCATAACTAAAGCAGAATTTTATCTTTAGAATCAGGTAAGGATCCTTTTAGGACAATAAAACTATGTCAACAGCACACAGAGGATGTTTATTTTTCTGGTTTCAACTCATCCAAGGGTGATGGCTTGGTCATTTGGTACAATTTTAAGAGAAGGGGAAGCCGCAGCTCTCTGCTCTCCCAGTTTTAGCAATGCCATGTAGATTCTAGAAAATCTAGGGGCACTGCTAGGCATGATAACAAGTAGACATGCAAGTCCACAAGAGAGGGAGCACTCTTGGATTGGTTTTCAATTTATCATTGCAATGATTTCAGAGGATGAACCTAATCAACTGACCAAATTGACCTTGAATGACTCTCAGGTCATTGGGTTGAGGGCAGAGAGGGCTAGCTTTTCATCAAAATCCATGTTCCCCTTTCATGGATTGGAGTTAACTGTTGGGAGGTAGATTCCTGGCAAGAAATATATTCCTGAGGGCTCCTTATACCCAGATAAAGTCAAATGACTAGTCCTTATTAATGGAATGTGAGCAGAAGTGAACTATGTTATTTGCAGGCTGAGGGTTTAAGAAACTGAGTGAGGCTTCTCTATACAGTAGTCCCCCCTTAATCTGTGGTCTTGCTTTCCATGGTTTCAGTTACCTGTGGTCCACCGAGGTTCAAAAATATTCAGTGAAAAATTCCAGAAATAAACAATTCATAGGCTTTAACTTGTGCATTGTTCTGATTAGTGTGATAAAATCTGGCACTGTCCCATCTGAGTGATGAAGCATCCCTTTGTCCAGTGTATCCACGCTGTCTCCACCACCTGCCCATTAGTCTCTTAGGAGCCATCTTGGTTATCAGATCGACTGTTTCGTATCACAGTGCTTGTGTTCAAGTTACTCTTACCTTACTTCATAATGGCCCCAAAGCACAAGAGTAGTGATGCTGACATATTCTTATAATTGCTCTATTTTTTTATTAATTATTGTTGTTCATCTCTTGCTGGACCTAATTTATAAATTAAATTTTATAGGTATGTATGGGAAAAAACATAGCATATATAGAGTTTGGTACTATCTATGAGTTTAGGCATCTACTGGGGTCTTGGAACGTATCCCTCAGGAGAAGGGAAGACCACTGTGCTCCTCTTTCCCCATCTGCAGCCTGAATGAAGGGTATTCTGTGATCCTAGGGGATGATGGATCCACAAAATGGGAGAAGCCTGGGTCCCTGAATCACCACGTGGCAGGGAGCTACCCACTACCCACCCTCGGCTATCCATCCTCCACCTACGTTGGAGTGTTACATGAGTGAGAAATAAATTTTTATTGTGTTAAAACACTGAAGCTTTGATTTTTATTTGTTAAAACAGCTATTATTACCATATTTAAGTAGGCTTTTATCTTCCAGAATCAGTTCGTAGATTTTTTGTCTTTTTTTTTCTTTTTTCACTTATAGTCCCTCAACAGAATAGTTAGTAGATTTTGAAATGACTGTTCTGGAGCAAGTAAAAGCAATTAAGCAGAGTGAATCAAGGCAGAACAATCCAATAAGGTATATTTTAAACTTATTTCCTAAAGACCACTCCTGGGAAATTATGCTTTTGTGACTAAATATTTATGTGGATTGTCTAGAAAAGTCATTCTTTCTTTTCTTCCCCTAATTCACTAAGAGGGAGTCATCCCTCATGATGTCTATTGATTATGAGCTGTCTGGGCTTGCTGTTTCTTCTCTAAACATCCTTGTTTTGTTGGGCTTTGGGTAAATCCTATTTTTCTGTTATTTTTGGATAGAGTCCAAGATAATAAGGGGTAATCCTTGGGAATAGTCCTGGAATTTCCCAAGCCCTTTTACTTTACTGTAAAATAGACTGAAATGAGGAGGTCTGGTTATCTCGTAGTTTGGAAGATTAGGGCCTTGGGCTCTTCAACCCAGATAGAGCTTTAGATTTGGTTTCTGGACACGGGTGTAGAGAATGGAGCACACAGAATACACTTCCCCTGGTGCTGGCCAGCGGCCTAGGCTTGGCAATGCTCAATTCCTGTCAGAGGCATGTTCTGTACCACAGAAGTTGAGAAGAGCCCACAATGTTACTGATTCCATAGTGGGAAATGGAAACAGCTCTTAACAGCTGTTTGGAGGGGCTTTCAAAAGAACAGGGATGGAGACCATGTAGACACAGAGGAATGGGGAAGCTACCCTTGGTGTGGACAAAACTTTTTCCTTGGTTGCTCAAGTGTCTTACAAAAATGTGACCTTCTTCACTTTTTTTGTTTTCTTTTTGTAAATTTTTATGAAAAGGGGGGAGTGAGGAAAGAGAGTTAATTTCTTTTTTCTTTTCTTTTTTTTTTTTTT